>JAZGTJ010012074.1:0-16228 GCA_036877575.1 Botia almorhae
AATTGTAATGGCTTCAGCATGAATGAGGCTTACAGAGGAGCTGTGGTCAAAAGAGCAGCAAAACACTTTCTTTAAGCTAGGATCATAGAGTAACACACACACACACACACACACACACACACACACACAGGCATGCACAGAGCACCACTGTCCTTCAGACACACACGTGTACGTGCTCTTAAACATGCGTCTGGTTTCTTTGGACCTTCCTCTGGAGATGAGATGAAAAGCATTTTATTATGATGAGGTCAGGGTTTATGGAGTCATGTGACTTAGATGTCTAGGTGAGAGGAGCTGAACTTCTCTGCGAACAGCATTGGACCTGATGATGTCATCTCTTCTGACACCATCCTAACATCTGAGTGTAAACCATTCTGTTATGCTCAGAGAGGTAAGTGTGGCCATGAACTATATGTTGTTAAGATGCTATCATTTCAAAGAGGAAAGAAAAGATGATGAGAGGAGAAGAACAGAGCAGAGAAAGAGAAGAGGTAAAGAGGATAGAGGAGAAGAGGGAAAAAACAGAAGACATGGTCTCTGATGCTTGTGTTGTGTCAAATCACCATCCCCCATGATTCATGTCTCCTGGTCACTGGCTGCAAATCACAGTCTAGTGTAAATGCCACTTACAGTAATACAAGTATTTAATCACACAGTGATTTAAGATGTGAAAATTACCTTAGCATGAAGCTGGATTTTACAGGAATACCATCAAGATAACATCTCAAAACACTCTGACAGTTTACACAGGCAGAAATGGATGTTTATGGCCTAGTTTCCATGCTTAAACCTTCTCTGTGATTACTGTATCTCTGCTGAAAAGGCCATCATACTGTAGGTGGTCACTAGCGCGCTGACGCTGGTCTTCAGCATGAGATGACGATCTGCTGGAGTTAACCAGCAAGACCAGCCTCACCAGATGATGAACCACAATTTTGGTTCATCAGCCACACCAGAACTAACCAGCAATTCATGTTGACCTAAGCTGTTTTTCAGCATGGATCAAATAAGTAAATACACATTTACATTTACAGTCTTTGTTACAGACTGAATTAAAGAACAGAAATACCTGGAGGAACGTGTGAGCCCACAGTCGAGATCGGAATTTGATCACTGCACTTTGCCCTCGATCCAAACGACCTACTGCGCACTCCACCATCAGACAAACGATATTAGAGCAGTTCTGGACACAAATGCACACCATCAGACATATGAACGAGTGAATGGTCATAACTATTTATGCCAGCAGCATGTGTATCAGATGTGCTGTTTATTTTCTTCGTAAGGTTCATACAGTACATGATTTTGAAAAGATAACTTTCAAAGTGCTGAGTGATGGCGTGTATTTATAGTTTATAAGCCCCTGATGAATCTGTAAAATTATTTTTAACAAAAAAAAATATTTTTTTAATTAAAAAGAAAAATTTTAAATGGTGTATTGCCCCGAAGATGCAGAGATTAATATATATATTACATATACATACATATATATATATATATTACAGATATTAAGATATTTATAAATTATCCTGTTTAAAAGTATGTATACATACATACACCCTTGGTTTGTATATGTGAATAGTACATGCCCTGACCTCTGGCCTGCCTTATCTTTTTACTGAGTTGTAATGGACTACACTTATCAAGATCAGCTGTTCCTCTCACACACACACACACACACACACACAGACACACACACACACAGACACACAGACACACACTAACCCCCAAAAGAGACGCATCAAGAGAGAGACAATAAGCATAATATGAATTACCTGTTACTAGATTTACAGGTTAACTCACCCTTTGAGGTCACTATAGGTCCCCATAACATGTCAGGATCAGCATAAGAGTCTATCTATCACATATATGAGACTGTTCCCACAGGGCACATAGTCATGTGATTAAGGTGGTTTGTATGTGTGTGAATGCAGGTACCACTGACTGTCTGTGAGTGTGTGTGTGTGTGTGTGTGTATACCAGGGTTTTGCTTTTGTAGCTCTGGGCTGTAGAAACAGAACGTTTATGGCGAGTTGGACCACTGCTGTTTCTCAGAAAACCTAGTAATTCTGGGGTGTCCTGTAGTGTGAAGGTCTATGTAAATGAGAGACAGACAGACAACGAATAACCAGTAAATACACACTAAAAAATGTCCTGTGGTGGCCATTATGTACTTGAGATATATGCAAGTATAAATACACTAATGAAATATTACAGTAAAGTGTAAAGTTCACCGTTGAACATTTAAGTTAACTTAGAGTAAAACAATAAAAGTACGCATATATGGTGAAACAAAACTAGACCATGACATAGAGAATGAGAGAAATAGAGAGAGAGAGAGCTGTGACATATCATAGCTCTCCTCTGAGGTTCACAGGGGAAAACTCTAATATGAGTCCAGGTGGTTAAAATTCTGAGCTCAGCATGAACACCGATCAGTTACAAACACAGAGACTTTATGCAGGAGCTGTGACACTTCATAGCGGCAGCACATGAAATCTGAAGAGCTTTAATACAGTCCAGTTAAAAGAGCAGACAGGTCAGAATCCATCCAACACTGTCTTTGTTCAAAAACAAGCATTTTATTTGAGGCTCATTAGTAAAAGACCATAGAAACCTAAGATTTACAACATCAAGAGAGAGACAGAAAGAGGACAGAAGATCTGGAGAAGGGTGAAGCAAATGGAGAAAGAGAAATAAATTCAATTAATTAGCTGTGAGTATGAGGTCTTACAAACTCAGGGTTCAGCCTCACTGAAGTGTAGTTAAAATAATAGTTGAAAATTCTGTCATAAAAAAATAATATTCTGTCATAATTTACTCGCCTGTCAATCCAAACCTTTACGACTTCCTTATTTCCATAGAACATGAAATGTTTTCCATATAATAAAATGTATGAGCTCTTGGGATGTCATACTTCAAAATGACATCCAATTTGTGAACGTTTGATTGTGAACGATTTGTTTGAGTTGAATCTCTTCCATGAATCAGTTTTTCAGATCTAGATTTCAGAACCAGGTTTGTTCACTAACCATAATGACTGATAATCTAGTTGCAGCAGTTAACGGCTCATTGGATGGATGGTTTTATTGGGTTTAATGGTGTTTTGTATTTCGCTCACACAAAGCTATTGTGCAGCTTCAAAAGTTATTTGGACCACTTGTGTATTACTTTAATTGTGCTTTTTTGTCATTCTGGAGCTTGGCAGCCCTCATTGACTTTCATTATATGGACAACGCTGGACATTTTTCTGAAATTCAACCTCTGCGTACTACAGAAGAAAGTCATAAAGGTTTTGAAGTAAGTGGGTGAGTAAATGATGGCTTTTACCAGCTGTATGTAGTTTGGAGACTGAGGGGTCATGGAGAGCAGCTCAGATCACATCTGCATTTAGAAAGATATTCAGGCCCTGACTGTCTTTAGGAACGACACCCTCAGGGGAAAAGAAAGATTAGAATATAGAGACAGACTGAGTGTGTATGCGCTACCTCTAACTCCAGTGGGTTGAGGGAGCCGTTGACGCTACAGTGAACAGGTTCATCAGTAATGATCTGTAGTGCATAGAGGAGATGTTCTTTACGGTACCGACTGGGCCAGCCCACCTTCAACACGGTCCTACTGATGGAACTTGGACCTTTGTTATGCAACTGGAACAGAGGAGAGAAATATAGAACATGCAGAAATGACTGGTGAGAAACAGAATCAGAGTCAATTGAAATTAACTTTCATTGTTGTTTTTGTTCCCTTATAAGTATTTACTGTATAAAACGCATATAAAACTCATCCTTAAACTGTGGTACTTGTAATAATACCAGAGTAACCACAAATGAAACCATTAATATGTCCACATTAAAGTTGTTTAATCAATGTACTGGAACTATGGTTTCTATAAACCAAAAAATATTATTTGCTATGAATACACAGCTTCGTAAACACATTTAGAAACTATAATGCAAAAGCGTTGTTGTTGATGCCAAACACATTTTATATGGTTCATTAGTTCTGGTATTTAATATGGAAGAATGTACATGAATTGCTGAGCATTAAATGAATTAAAATCAGACACTCTAGGCTAGCATTAGCATTAGCAGAACATGGCAGAGCTAAAGCCGCTTCTAACAGGAACCATCTGTAGAGCATCTGGCCAACATTACAGCCAATTAAAAAATTAATAGCCGCAGGACAGATGTCGTTTAGTGAGGTCCTCTCACAGCAAAAAGAGGTCACGAGACTTTACAAAAACACAATCCAATAATACGCTTTTAGAAGTTTTTTTTGCTGAATGTGCTATACCCAAAGAGGGAATATTGTTTTTGAGTTAGCCTACAATATTTCTACAATGTTTAATTGTTGCAGAGTCCATTTCTGTTGTCTGAGGCTCATTCACACATCTGTCACGTTTTGTGTTTGTATATTTGTGTTTTTGTTTATTCATTACCTCATATATGTGTTGAACCTGAGGGCCAACGTCATCCTCTCTCACAGGTTTCTCCTTGGGTTCCCATCGGGGGAAAGGCAGAACAACCTGAGCTGGGTGAGACACACTGAGATAAAGAAGGGAGAGAGAGAGGATCAGTTCCCAAATTAAACTTATATTTAATATAATTTAAATAATTACACTGGGACTACTTCTTGTCACCTCAGTGAGAAAGAAAGAGCCGGAAGAGAGAAACGTACCCTCTGATCTCCACCTCTGCTCTGGCTGTAACGCCTAACGTCAAATTCACTGCAATACTTTTCGAATTATCCTTATTAGAGCTGTATGAAAAACAAACAGTTCATGATGAAAATATTTAAAGGACACGCAGATGAAATAGTTAAGCAATAAGGTACGAGAGGCCGTGCTGTATCGTGAATAAATCACGGCTGAAGGGCGTTGTTAGGCACGACGCGAAGCGGATAACCGTATAAAACGGTTACCACATAATAAAAATATTTAAATCATATTTATTATGTTATATTCTAATGTTTTCATCAAGTAAAATCATCATCTGCCTTCCGCTGTAAAAAGTAGTTCCTAACGGCAACAGAGTGCTTCTAAGTGTGGGGGCTCAATGATACACAGAACCGTTGAGTGAAGCGGTTGTAGCCGTGCTTTATCGTGAATAAAACACAGCTGCTGACCAATCAGAATTGAGGAATGGAACTAACCGTTTTATAATGCTTGTTACAAACAGACAGTGAACTGTAGGTGCTCCTGTGGAGGGGACACTACTGAGGTCACCTCACATGAAAGTGAGCCACTAAATCACGTTACAAAGAGCCCTTTAAAGGCCTTAAGTAAAGTGTACACTTCATAGGTCACTGCAAGGAAGTCATTTCACCATTTATGATCATGAAACCCTGAGTGTCGAATCTTCACGATTTATTTCGAAACCTGAGGTACCTTGAGATTTAAACAGGGATTTTGAAAACACTAAATTGGTTCTGTGCGCCCAACGATTATAAATTAAAAACACAGAGTAATATTTGACACAAATTTGACACAATATTTGACTAATTAAATGTTTAGAGCAATAAAAAACTTTTGGTGTGTTTATAAAGATAAGATTCCATTTCAAAATAAACTAAATATAAATGGGACAGAGGACTCTGCCTTTTGAATGAGAAGGCAATAGATAAGATTAGTCCATATTTTTTTACCCTATTGAACAATTCCATGTGTGATCCTGAGTTCTGTGAATGACCTTTAAGGGCGTGTGGAGCAGCGGATGAACATATAACAATACTGTCTTCAGCTGAGTGTTTCCCAACCCAGAGTTCCACATGTCAACTGTCTCGCCGGTCATTGTGAAGTAAAACCACACAGTCCCCACCACCCAGACACACACACACACACACACACCAGATACCCCTTGCTTTCATAGGATATAATGAGTTCAAATGCTATAATAAAGTCTTTTCACACGAATTCAGGTGGGCAAATGGACAGACAGGAGGTGAAACGCACGAGGAAAAGGGCAAAAAAACTAAATAAAATAAAAAATAAAGTATAGCATGACTTTGAAATATGAAATATCCACAGCTATATGTTTACTACATGCTATAAAACAGTCAGTGACTGAAAGAAACATGGCAAAACCGGTGAACCCTTATAAGATTTGGTTTCGGGTCTCTGAGTATTATTAAATACTAAATCATGGGTAGAAAAAGTGATATTTTGATTCCAGCCCTCACTTTTTTATTCTGAGGGAATCTGAGTCCAAGAAACATGTCAAAATGAATAGACCAATTGTTTTGATCATATTTTAAACAATGGTGGATTGAATTCCAGGACACTATGATTCACTAGCTCACACTCGAACATGCAGTTTTAAATATGTACATATGAAACACTGAGATATTCTGAAGTATATGTCCATCTTTAGCCTTAAATGACAGCATACACTCATGCAAAGCCAATGACTCGTGTTATCCTAGCATAATTTGAAAAAGCACATACAAGCACACACACACTGACACTGTATCACACACAGATGGAACTTTAAAGGAACTGGAAGACAAAACATCTCTCTTGCTGTATGACACCTGGACTCTATCGCTCCTCTCTATCTCTCTCTTATACTGTCTAGGTCTCTCTTTCTTATACTGTCTCAAGGTGAAAAATCAAAGTGGGCAGAGCAACATGTGGCTAACATTAGTCACCAGAAAATGTTTCTATTCTCAAGAGATCCTTTCCTCTCTCGCTCTTTCTCTCTCTCACACACACACACACACACACACACACACATACACACAATAACAAATAAGACACACACTGAAAACGCATTCATACACCACACACTCAAGTCCATAACACACACACACATGTACATGCTCAGATCAACACATGTACATGTGCAGACATACACATACACACACGTTTGACCTAACCTTGCTCTGAGTTATGGAGAGTCTTCAGGGTTCAGTGATTAAACCCTTGGGGAAATTACCCCTCCTCTTTCAAACACAGTTCTGCCCCTGAGGGCAGCCTGGCAGACTTAACACCCCTTCACATGCCGACGACCCAAAACTAACTTATGTTCTCATTAAAGTTTCTTCCTGTGTATGTGTGAGTGACATCACAGCGACAAGTGTTGTGTTAACAATACGCTTCACCTCTGTATATAACAGAACATGGTAATGTCCCTGGCCATGTTTGGGTCTGGCCAGTGCTGAAGTGGAGAGGTAGCAGTCTAAATACGATTCTTTATTACATACAGAACGTGTTCTGTTTATCATATGCCTGAAAAAAGAACACTGTAATGACAAAAAGAACTATTTTTTTTGTATATAAACGTGTAAATAGAAATGTTTCCATCTGCCTTCTTGTGTCGAATTATTTTCTATTGAAACAGAAAGTTGGGGTGGGGCGTGTCTAATGTTCTGTTAACCAATAACATGTAGTTTACATCATTGCCATGAACAACATTTGCTGCATGTTATTGTCAGTCAGAAGTGGGTGGTATTAGGGGGAGGTACGTTATATGTCGGCTAATGTTTTTTTTGAAGTTCTTATGTCTAAGAAACTGGACGTTAACATTTTGTAACATTTTTCTTACCTAATGGTTAAACGCTTAAACATTGGGGAAACTTTCTTACATGCTAAAATTGTTGGGTAAGTGGATTTTTCGAAAATTGCCACATGTGAAATAAAGCCAACAAAATTCGTGGGATCATGGGGCACGTTGAGCACGCCATTAATTTTTAGTGACCCATCACATGGCATCTTATCGGCCCTCAGCTTCCTGTTCTACAGCCCTGACTCTGTAAAAACCAACATTTGGGGCTCTTGCTTACAAAACGACTCCGCAAAACATACATCAAAGTGACAGACACCAATTACTGTGTTTATACACACAGAAAACAAACATCTACAATAAACAGGGTACTGTGCTCTAGTAGAGTGTGTTTTCAAAGCTCAAATTGGTAAAAATGGTGCAACCAACATTCCAAAGATTTGAATAAAAAAATATCATCTTAGATTTAAATTCAACTCGTAAATGTTAATGTAGTATGTAGTAGTATGTAGCATGTAGTATGAAAGACTGTAGTCAGCTTTGGACACACACACACATACATCACACATACTTATTCACTTTAACTTTATGACTTAAGGGATCATAAGATCTGGGGTGTTGACAATGGCTTGGCTCTAAATGTATGAGTGTGTATGAGAGAGAAAGAATGAGAGTTATAGATAATAGCAGTGAAAATACATGTTGTGAACTGAAGGCTGAAATTCACTGTACCTGAGAATCTGCAGCTCAAAGCCAATGGTGGGAGGGGCAACCTCCAGCCTCTGCACGGAAAACCGTAAACCAACTGACAACTAGAGCCAGAGAGAGAAAGAGAGAGAGAGAGAGAGAAACATGAACACATCAAAAGCTTAAGGGACATCTGTAAGTGCTCAGTAAAACAGAACAGACCCCTCACACTCCCCTCTGTCTAATACAGGCAAAACCCACCACAATTAACACTGTGCCGTCTTGCATGTTGGAGGTGGTGAAGGGGGTGATGAGGGTGTCTGGACCTTCTCACTGCTGTTACACCCCCACAAATACACTTACTTGTGGGCTCAGCATGAAGTGTTTGAAATATTTGGCTGGTAGAGTATGGTGCTCGCAACACCAAGGTCATGGGTTTGAATCCCAGGTAATGATAACCTGAAAGCGCATGTATAACCTAAACGCGCTTGTTTTGGATAAACCTTGTCTGCCAAATGCATTGATACAAGTCTGATGGTTTGTCACATTAAACCGTGTTTTCATACAGTTATTTTTTTAGTTGTTTTTTTCTGCTCTGCTAAAAAATACCAAACACTGGAATTCATTTCTCAACAAATAGTAAAATTTCACTCACCCCCCCTCCCTAACCGTGTCCATATGTTGTAGTTCATTAGTATGAGTCTGATAATGGCTGCCGGGATGGCTAATGAAGGCCAGTCCTTTAGCTAAAGGCTATGTGCTAACTCTGGAGCACCATAAATGTGCTTCCCCAGGCGGAAACCCTCTTTACTACAAAGCCCCTCATAACAGACGGGTGAGAGTAACAAGTGCTGTTAAACTTTAAAGACGGAACCACAGAGTCTCTTTTTGTGGTCGCACGTCCTTTTTCAACAAGAGATCTGGTAAATCACAAACACCCTGTGTGCAAAACTTACACCATATTTACTTGACCATATTTACACAACTTTAGAAATAAGACTTTATTAAAGATTGGGATTTATAAGAGCTGGTCCGTATTTTATATAACGTGAATGTTTTTCAATCGAATTTGATTAAGTATGTTTCACAACATAAGAATGAAATGTAATATGCTTATTCCTTTCGAAACAGCACAAACACACATCAAAAGTATGGCCACAGATTCCATATGTGCGATGGTATTCTTTTAGATAGATCACAGATTGGCCAAGCGGGGTTGGATAGGGTGAGGTACAGGAAAACCAAAAAAAGCATGACAAAAAGATGGTCAGAATGTATATGATTAAAAACAAAAGATGATACAAACAAAGAACAATGCGTGTCAAAAATGTTTCAGTGTGTTATTTACAGTGTCATCGGAGGGGTACGGCTCAAAGATTCCCCAAATATCAGCCCACTCTGGAAACTCGCCGCTCTGTAAACTTGGTGTTGTGGGTAAAAGTTAAAGTCATTATCTGCAGACAATTTAGATCAAATATCACCCTGTCGTGACATTAACTAAAGCATGTAGGAGTTAGTTCAACAATAAACATATTTAATGCTTTTTTCTATTTCAGAGAATTTGAAACCCCTCTACGCTAAATACCGCCGTGAGAGCAATAGATATCAGATTTGAGAGAATTATGGCCCACAAAAGAGTTTCACACAGTTCTAAGAAAACAATTGGTGAATATAATACACTATCATACAGAAAAGATGAGATTCACATAAGATAAATTATCAGAAATGAGAAGACACAAAACATTTACTGCTATGAGTAGTTTTTCCTGATTAGAGGCTCAGTTTTGTCAGTAAAACTTCCTTCCACAGTGATGTCATTGGTATACATGGCACATTATGTTTTCTCCAGCCTTAAACTGAGTATATGAAAGAACAGGTTCCTTCTAAAAATACAATTCAACTGTAAAATACAAAGTTTGGTTCTTGGGTTCTAGAAGGTCAGTGTTTTCGCATTGCACGGCCTGTGTCTTTAGAATGCCACTCTGTCATAGACAGCAGACCTTTTGGGGTCTCTGACTGTTTGAGGTGGTGAGACTAACATGTTTTGTGCAGATTGGTCATGTGGTGGTTTGTGATGAATAGGCTGAACCACATTGTAATGACTTCTTTTCATAGGCTTTGAGAGTGAAGAATACATTTGGAAAGTTCTGAAAAACAAAAAACAAGAAAATAATGTTGGTTTGATTGCAGGGCACATGCTGATTCCATGTGTGGTGAGACTGTTCTGTGATGCTGATGGCGTGTGAGGGGTTTGTGAGTATGTGACTGTGTGTGTGTAAGTTCACGATACTGTAAGTTCCTCAATATGTTTGTTGAGAATGTGACTGTGTATGTGAGGTAGGGGATTTGTGGCCTTGTCGCTCTCTTCTGCTGGTGCCATGATAATTTGGGCCATGTGGGTTTAACCCCAGAGGCCCATGACAAAGCCTATCACCATGACAACACCCCCTCCTTATCCCAAACCTGGAACATGTTAACAGGTCAGCCCAGCTCTCACAGAACCAAACATCTCTCTCTCTCTCTCTCTCTGCTCATTTATCATATGTCTCTCCACCTCTCTCTCCTTACTCTTCCATTTCTCTACTCTTTCTCTTCATTCCACGTCCTCAATTTCTCTGTTTCTCACCTTAAACCTAAAATCCTTCATATTTTAACTACATGACGTTAAAATTTTTTCCTAATCCATAAAAGCTTGCCATTGTTCAGACAAACTCATGTTAAATGTATGTGTTTAACATGAGTATATATGATAAGCATGTTACTGTTAGTCATAGTTTAAAAGTGAAGTGAGGAGTTACTTTACTACATTGATTTGCATTACCTTACATTGAATTGCATTACCACATGACATTACGACATTAAATGCCCAAATAATGACAAATAACACATAACCCCTTTTTGACACTGAACATTGTCAGAAAACTGACAGAAACGCTGCACTTCTTCTTTTATCCCTTTCTTTCATCACTAAAAGCCTGTCTTTACATCTCACAGTTTTCCCCTCATCCAATTCAGACATTCACAATTACTCTGCGAGCTCGATTCCAAACCCACAATCAGGCTATAAAACAGAGCAGTTTGACATATAAATACACAGGGCATTGATCACTTAGCCTGACAGCAGCCAGCTGATAGAGTCCAGCTGAATACTCTGAATTGTTCTAACACTACAGCCATGTTTTGCTTGTTCATTTGTCGCTAATATTCTGCCTATTCAATAGTGATACTTTGATTATAGTTTATGAATGAACATAATCTCGTTACCTGTAGTAATAAACGCAGTCATAAATCTCCCAGCCCTGTCTGTGCTCTCTCTGAGCTGGCACTGCTGTAGCTGAAACATTTACCAGTGTATGCATCAAATTAAAGACGAATTAACTTCAATTTGCCCTGCGTTTAACAGGAACTGCTATCCAAACAAACATTAAAAGGAGAGAAATAAACAGGCTAATAAAAACAGAGGTGCGCGTGTGTATGTGTGGGCTGACATATTTCAAATATATTCTAAAATATGTCTTAAAATTTGGCGTAAAATAGCTTCCAAAATATCCAGATGCATCAAAATAATGCCAAACACAGTCTACGTTATTTTATTGTAAGAGTCATTTAAGTGTAAGAAAATTAGAAACACTTAATATGAATGAAGGAATGAAATAGGAATAAAGCAGTCGCTAGTGTAATGAGCAGCTCATCTCAAGAGCTTTGAGGAAATGAGAAACTGATGGAGAGAAACAGAGAGAAAGGAAGAGAGAGAGAGAGAGAGAGAGAGAAGGAGAGAAAGAGAGGAGTTAAAGTTGTTTAGGAATGTTATTAAAAATGTCACCAAAGTTCACTAATTTTGTTATAAAACTGTTACTATTAGTATTAAATACCAATGTATGCATTTCAATGTAATTCAATGTAATATGGCTGGCAAACAATGATGAACATGGCTTTCTTTGCTTGTTGTTTGTGTGATGCTGGACAGGATGTTGGGTAGGGTGTGTGTCTGAGTGTTTAAGGGGAAAGTGACAGGTCATGCGTGTGTTTTGAAACCATTGTAGTTACACACCAGGTTGGGATACGTGACATGATGGGGGACTGGTTTTCAAGGTGAAGATGGAGAGCTTACATAGAGTGAACTTTCAACTTTGCCCCAATGTGTGTTTATACCCCCTCTCCTCAATCACTCCATCATTCTGTTCTTTCTCTGTATATACTGTTCATTTTCCAGACTCTTAACATGTTCATCATCAATCTAACTAACAGACAGACAGACAGACAGACAAGAGATAAAAGGAGTGAGAAAAGAAAGATAAATAGAAGAGGAAAATAGAATTTAAAGATAACAAGGTCATTTCACTATTTAATTTTGTACTTCCTGTGACTCAGCTGATAGAGCACAACAACAAACAATGGCATGGTCATGGGTTTGATTCACAGGAAAAACACTGATACAATATATACTGTGAATGCACTGTAAACAGCTTTAAACAGGTCAAAGCATGTGCCAAATGAGTAAATGTAACAGAGACATAATACAGACTTCTTTAGTTTTTGTTTCTTGTAGCTCAGCTGGAAGAGCATAGCGCTAACAACACGTCAGCAGGTCGTGGGTTTGATTCCCAGGAAACAGACAAAGTGTGTGTGCATGCTAAGTATCACATGAATGGACACATCTGTATAATAGCCACATTCCAGAGGACACACTGCACCAGTAGGCAAGTGCTTCTAGAAACATCTGGATTAGTGAGGAGACGTGCACACACACACACACACACACACAAACACAGAGGGAAAGAAACAAGGTTTTCTTCCTCTGGATGGGATAGATGAGATCTGACAGAACTGTTCTGGAGTTTTACTCCTGATAATATCACTGTTATCTACAGATACTCCACGTGCTGAGAGATACTGTCTGTGGATAAATACTGTCAGGAGAAAGTGTTGAATGTTATCTACATTCTCTGTGTGTGACAGAAAGTGAAGTTTGTTAGTATGTGTATGTGCAATATCTGTGTGTGCTGGTGCTTGTACATTAGAGGCACTTACTATATCTTTGGTTTCATTACTAAAATAATCTCTCTTCTGCATACATCCGCCAGTAATGGAGTTAAAGAGATCTGTGTGTGCATGTGTGTGTGTGCTTGTTTTTCTATCACTGTGGAGGACCACATGTCACGGGTAAGGGGACACTGTGGGGACAAGCCAGCGCTCCCTATGAGGGAAACTGATTATGAAACATACTAAATGATGCTTTTTTTAAATTGTAAAAGGGTTTAGGGTCAGGGTGAGGGTTAGGGGATAAAATATACAGTTTGTACAGTATAAAAATAATTATGTCTATGGAAAATCCCCACAAGACATAAAAACAAGTGTGTGTGTGTGTTTGCATGATGTGATAAATATGCAGGTGTTTTATACAGCCCCTGAAGTCTAATTGAACTGACAGAGCTTCAGATTGTTTGGCTGTTGAGAGGCAAACTGATATCTGTTTTATTCATTTCTCACCCTTTTCTTTTTTTTTTGAGATCTACTCATGTGTGCTTAAGTTGTCATCTTTGAA
The DNA here is from genome assembly GCA_036877575.1 of Botia almorhae. Classification (NCBI taxonomy): domain Eukaryota; kingdom Metazoa; phylum Chordata; class Actinopteri; order Cypriniformes; family Botiidae; genus Botia; species Botia almorhae. The sequence goes on from JAZGTJ010012074.1 coordinate 13,732, forward strand.
GTACTCCAGCTAACACACTAAGCGCCCGAAACATCGTTTGAAATGCACTCCCAAGCATTCACATTTATGTGTTTCCTTGAAGTATGTTTAATTCATTCTCTCACTCACTGAGTGACTCACTCACACATGTATATTGAGTTCCAAAAATCGTTTTGAATTTTCAAATGTAAAACCTAAATTCCAGGTTTAAATTCCATTTTAAATCCCAGATTTACAGTGTGTTCACTGTACATATTACTTCACGTGAACAGAGTTTCTTACGCTCGTATCAGCCGCCATCGGATTTCCCAGGTCACACACCACAACTCTGGTCTCGTTCTCTGTCCTGTGCTCACAGTTTAGCCGTTGAAGGTCCTGAGGAGAGAGAGATTTTAACTCATTATTTCAGATATGAATTTGTGTTAACACAACACACATGACTCATAAACAAAATCGGTACAGTTTCACGCCCACAATACAATTGTATGCTACACAAATAATATTCTTGCCTAGACAAAAGTGCTTGTAATGATTTACTTATTAAAAGATTTGAAACCAGGTCGCCCTGCACACCAATTTATAACTGTAGCACTACACAAACATTTCTGACACTTATGTATATACAGAACTACTATGTGATAAAAATAAGTGTTGTTTTCCCTGTTGGTTGTGTCTTATCTCATCTAAGACACTGGGTGAGTTAGAATATCAAAAAGAGCAATAATAAACCCGACCATTACCTATAATGAATCAGTGCAAGCACGGCTCTGTGGGTCAAGGGAGGGATAAAGAAAAAGGAAATGACAGAAGGAGAAGAGAAAAACATGATGGATTCTCTGATAGTAATCACATCATTCATCAACAAGCTCCCCCTCCTGTCATCTCATCAAACCACCCACATCTTCCTCTCTTCTTCACCCTTTCCATCATTTCCTCTCACCAAACCATAACCAGTCTGTTCCCAGGAGAGCGGCTAATGTAGGCATGCAAAACGCATTAAGAGCCACTCTCAAACGCGCACCAGCTACACGGCATCTGTTAAACCAATAGCTAATGGAGAAAGAGCAATCGTGATCTTTGTGGTCTTTTTAGCAGAGCGCCCTGTCAACTTTTTTGCTTCTGTGTAACACAAAAGAAAATATTGTGAAGTATGTTGGTAACCGAACAAACGTGGCACCCTTTGACTTCCATTGTGTGGACACAAAACCACAGAGACAATTTTTAAAATATCTACTTTTGTGTTCCACAGAAGAAATAGTGTCATATAGGTTTGTAATGACATGAAGGTGAGTAAATGATGGAAAAGTTTACATTTTGGAATGAATTAATAATCTGAGAAGCTCCTTTGTTTGAAGAGACTGATTAAAAGCTACAGAAGACATGAATGAAGGTAAGCAAATGTGCTGAAATGACAAGAACCACAGATAAGCGGCCTGTAAAATCTGAGCAATACATGACAGCTCACACCTAGACAAGAGTTGTGTTTTAGACTATGTTTAATAAGAAACCTTACCCGTAATTAGATCAACATTCACTGCATTCCTGTTTCATTACTACATCAAAGACCTTGCAGAGCCCATGTTTGTGTTTTTAACTCCAAGAAATGGATTACAGATTTAGCATTCAGCCATGATGGATTTAGAGCAGTTCTAGTACTTCTGAAATTTAGACCGGTTTAGACTTGTGCTCACATGTTAGATTGTTGCAGCAATACTTTGTATATTGTGTCTCGTATTATTAATATTAAACATACATAAAATGTTTATATTCCCTGTACTCAGTAAAAGAGCCCACTAAAGCAAAATAAACTGCACGATCAGGTTTCTGGAGAAAGACAAGCCACTGAGTGAGTCATAATCTAAACACAAGAAGGACGAGGGACTAAAACAGAACCAATGGTCACAGTAACTATAAATAGAAGACATTTTTATAATGACTTTATGGCCACAGTAACTATAAATAGAAGACATTATAAAAATGACTTTATGGCCAGAGTAACTATAAATAGAAGACATTATAAAAATGACTTTATGGCCAGAGTAACTATAATTGGAAGACATTATGTAAGTGACTTTATGGTCACAGTAACTATAAATAGAAGACATTATATAAATGACTATGGTCACAGTAACTACAAATAGAAGACATTATATAAATGACTATGGTCACAGCAATTATAAATAGAAGAAAAAATTGCTTTTACTAAGTACAATATTTATACAACGACTTTCCACATCTTCTAAACTGACATGGAGAGAAAATTTGTAAAAATCTGCTGAATAGATTTAAAATGTTTAAAATGTGTTAAATTGAGCTGAGAGCATGCTTTGGTTGGCAGCTATGAGCATGATAATAAAATATTTAACACATCATTCTTTTCAAGGAATCGAAGATGTGTAGAACTTTAGGAATGTCTGAACATATGTTCAAATTCTGCTTAAAATCTGCAGAGATCTGCAGCCAATGATTCTGTGTGGGTCGACCAATCAGCCACCAGAACCCACATAACCACACACAC
>JAZGTJ010012075.1:0-16227 GCA_036877575.1 Botia almorhae
CACACACACACACACACTTTCAACAAGGTTTTCTTGGTTTCACTATTGTGATTAAAACATTGTCACACACACACACATCCAAATGCAGATGTAACTGGAAACCCTTTGCTGTCGATCTAGACCAAATTTCTACACCCAAACCTGAAACATTAGTCCTAAATAACACGAGAGGAGTTTGTGAAAGCAAGAAGCAGTCAGCTGATAACCGAAGCGTGTGAAGCGCTGTGATTATTGGAGGAGAGCGAGTGGCCAAGGTGAGGTTCTCAGAGCCTGATCCGATAACCACAGCCCTGCCAACAGAATCCTGAGGCGCAAAACCGCTGACTGGCCAGTTGCAGCTAATCTTCAAAGCATTTAGGCTCCTGGATACTCCGAAAAATCAGCGCCTCGCTATCTAAAGGGGTTTCACTATGAGTTTTTTGGGAAAACTGGTTACACCTTTAGATTCGATTACGTTCATCTTCATTGTGTTGAGTATTACTGTGGATCTAATAAAACACAGACACAATGTGGTCTGCAGATTGACAAATGAGGCAAAATGAGGCACTGTTGCGATCATTAATGCCTCGTTGTGTCATAGGTGATGTAGTATTTAACAATAAGCAAGTCTTTGCATTATATCACAAAATATCAAACCAAGTAAAAGTATCAATGAAAAATAAACAGATGACACGATCGCACATTTCCAACAAAACATTTAACATATATAAGATTTGTGATATTTTCTGGTTGTCAAACATTGTGAAACGTGTGAAGCTAATGCAAAACTAAACCTGTGGTTACTCTGCTCTGTTAACTTAAACTAAATCCACTACAGTGACCTTGGGACTAGTTGGTTAAAAGCGTTTGAACACATGACTCAAACAGGTTAGTTCTCTGACAAGCTCTGGCATCAGGAATTTGTGTGCAGTCGTCCCTTGATTTGATATTTTGTAATCTGATGCAGACGGAATTCTGATGTTTTCATGTCCAAATTCTGAGTCTAATGTTTAACTATAAACTCGTATGTTAAAGGAATAGTTCACACAAAAATGTCAATTCTTCCATCATATACTCACCCCCATGCTGGTCCAAACCTCTTTGACTTGTATAACTTTTCTGCTCCTATAAAACACAAACACTACATTTAAAAAAATGTTTTCAAACTATGTTGGTAACCAAAAAGTGACGCTGTGCTCTTATTATTTCTTATGAGGAATCTTCTGTGTAAAGTTGAGAGGGGCGCATAACACACCCCAGCACAACGGCATTGACACACAACATTCCAGAAGTGCCATCTTCAGTCAACCACGTTCCCGTGCCATTAATATTTGGATTCACGAGGGAATTCCCACAGTATTCCCACTCCCATAGAGAGAAGAAGCCAAAATTATTCCCAGAGTTTGGATGACTACATTGATATTCTAAAATATGGAAATGGGTAGAATTAATGAATGTCAAAAGTTTTGACTGGTATAAAAGACAATCAAAAAATAAATGTAATTCTGCAATCGCACAATTCAATATTATTTGTCCCAAATTGAAACATTTACTTACATTTATTGACATTTATTTACGCTTCACGCGCCTGCAGTTATGGGCCATTAAATAACAGATATATTAAATATACGCGCGCATGTCAATCACTGTTCGAGTGTGCCCACCGCTCGCGCGCGTCTCCAAAGGGCACGCGCGCCCACCCCGCAGCTCGCGCGCTGCAGAGGGCGAGCATGGGCTTCTCTCCGCGCACGGCGCCCCGTCCGACCCCTGACCGGCGGACGCGGCCATCGCGACGCTCTGTTGATCACTTTCTCTTCCACCTTTCTGAAGGAGCAGCGCGGAGTTGCGTCAGACCACCGCGCAAAAGCGCACGCCGAGCAAACGAGCCGCAGCGGAGCTTTAAAAGCCATTGCTGCCAAGACTGCTCGCTCCTCTGCGACCAATGGTTTAAACTTATTGTAACAGTTAAAGCGGCGTGCACTGCATGCATGTTTTCTTTGGGAATGATCGTGTTTGGAAAACCGGACTTTAATTATTCGAGGAACGGCACCCAGCGCGCGCCATGCAAACACTAATGTAAATTCGAAACCGAGTCGCATTTCAAACGATCGCGGCGAGAGGAAAGACCGTGACATGATGCGTGTTTCACGCGGATCGATCAGTTCCATCATCACTTTAGATTAATTCTTTCCTGCGCTGAAATCAACATGCCCCACGCGCGCAACAGGAACCCGAGTCCAGTCCCGGAGGTGACATGGGACACCGGATTGAAGGAGATGAATGAGACCTGGAAGGGGGCTATCGCTTGCTTGGGGGTCGCTGTCTTTTTTGTCATGACGATTGGGATCATTTATTGGCAAGTTGTGGATCAGCCCAACAAGAACTGGATCCTGAAGGGAGGTTTCAGTGGGCTTATTTGGGAACGGCGAACGCAAACGCTGGTGATTCAGACGCTGACCGAGGACAAGACGTTTGCCGAGATTGACGTGGGGAACGTGGGGAACCCCGACCTCGAGGTTCCGTTCGTTAGGAACCTGTGCTGGCTTAACAAAACCGAGTTCTGCTACACGTGGGACTCGGTCGCCGAGGTAAAGATATCTCTGGAAACAGAGGAGGATTCAGGAACGGAGTGCTACAGCGTAACCTGGTCTCCAATTCAATGTCATGTGGACCTGAAGGTAACCGTTCTATAAGAACTATACAATTAAAGGTTCCAGTCTGAATTTAAGTGTTCTGCTATAGAGCAACAAGTTCCGCAAACAACGAGGCGTCTTTCTTTTTTAAGAGCGCGTGATACATTTACATTTTCTGTCTTTTATAAGATCTTAAATGAGACTTCCGAGCAAGTTTGTGCTTGTGCTGTAATAACTTTATTATTAATCATTTCTTATTACGCATATACTGGTACTTTATGCGCCTTTAAAAAGTATAAACGGTTTGATTAATAATGTTATACATAAAGAATGGTTAATTCACTTTCTTTCTTGCCAAAAATGTTTCTAAAGCAGTGTTTACAGTTCACAAGACTAAAACAGCCATTTTTGATAAAGAAACATTTGACAGTTATCAAATCTAGTTTTTCTTTAGATCGTATAGAGGTGTATTTAAAGGTGTATGTTTTATTAGCATGCATATTCCCTGAGACTCGAACCTGTGACCTGCTGCTAATCAATGCTCCACCCATTGAGCTGCGGGAATGTTCTTGAAAAGCATCAGCCTGCAAGTCTGTCTTTCCCTCCATCCCTCAGGACTGTTTCTCCATGGTGAACGTTTCGTGGTACGGAGGCGCCAGCGTCCGCGCGCCCAGCTGGCCAATAAACGACGCGAACATTTCTGTGCAACCCTTCACAGTCAGCGACCTGAGGGACAACCCCACTGGCTTCGGCTCGGTTTTAGAACACTACTTCCTGGGATCCTCAGGTGAGCGCAGAGGGGCTCCGTGTCAGCAGCTGTCACCCCCCTCAGACAAATTTGCCCATCCTGTCCTTTCACACATTGTTGACCAGTCCAGACATGAGTCCACTTGTGACTATGTACACAATGCAGAACTCTCCCTGGCCTGACACCACAGGGACCTACTGTACACAGAGAGCGTGTAACACAATACGGACGGTTACCTCTGTGCGGTGAGAGATGGCAAATCAAGAACACCAGACCTGTGTCTTAAACAAAGCCATTGAAATCTGTCAGCGGGCGCCTCGTGTTTCTGCTGAGAGTTAATTAAACGAACAAGGTCAGAGGCAGATTGAAATAAGCCGTTTGGTTGTGTTTCGCTGTTGGTCTGAGGGAGGGTGAGGATGTATACGGACAGATGCACAGTTCATGCGATCATTATTCAGACCTTATTAGACTAGAATTATTTCACAATGCAAACCACACCTGACAAAACACATTTTTGAGGATTTTTGGAGAATGTATTAAATGTATAAATTTATATATAACACACACACATGCACACATATACATTTGTTCCTTTGTTCATCAATTGTTCTACAATTAACAGATAAAGTAACCAAGCCATACAGTTTAGAAGGTCTCTAGTCAATTGTAAACATCACTCCAGTATAAAATTTTATAGAACGTGTTCAGTCCAGTACAGAATTCTATAGAATCTGTTTACATCAGTATAGAATAGAGGATATGAGCCTCTATTATATTACAGAAATTAGTTTACTTCATTACTGACATGTGACGTTAGTTTGAAACCTCACAGATTCTTCCCTGAACTGGTCATCTGGTTAAATGTGGTCATAACAACAATTAATAAAACAATGATGTCATCAACACTCCATCAGTGAGGTCACGGGCTTGTGTTGACAGAAGCTGTTTCTGAGCTGTGTTCCGGTCATGTTTCATAGGACACATTTAAAAATGTGGGAAATTCATGGAAATTTCTATACAAATTTTTTTGTTATTCTCTGCTCAAAATTATACGGTCGACTAGATATTGCTCATAAACCCATAAAAATCAAAACTGGAGTTTTGCTTTTCTAAACGTATGTAAGCAGAATCGTCTAAATCTGTTAGGGATTCAGGAACCGGTATGGCAATTAAATGGAAGACACTTTGAATTCGCTGTACGTTCGGTAAATAGTTAATATATTAGTCAGAGGGGTGCTGCAATGACCCCTCATGTTCGGGCTTGACAGCGTTCCATGAGGGGCTTGTGGGTGAGCAGCTTATCTCTAAACTTGGATACCACACAGAGTTCAGACACACCGAGGCCCTGCCAACCATATTTACTTGGTTATGAAAACATTGTCCAAAACGTGTTTAATTCTGTCATGTTTTTGATATATAATGTTAAAAATCATTCTACTAACATTCTATTGCAAGAATGTTTTTGTTAACTTTGAGAGAACGTTTAGAGAATGTTAGCCAGCATTCTGAGAACGTTCCTTGTTAGCTGGGAGACAGCTGAACAGACTAGCATTAAAGCGGAACGGCAAAGCCATCAGCCAAGATCCGAATACTCATCATGTGACATAAACAAAGGCCTTGTATGATTTCCTAAATCGTTGCTCGCACACGTCTGCCAAAGCCTTACGTAACGCCCCGATCTCATGATTTTAATCCCTTTTCCACCTCGCCAGAGGACGGCCTTGATTTCGGAGACCTCCAGAACGCTTCTGTAATTGGCTTACTTTAAAGACAGAAATGTTCAGCTTCCTGTCAATGCAGCTGTCTCGCGTTGCTTAGCAACCACAGACATATCGTGGTATATAAAGCCCAGTGGCATAACAATGACAGTTATGTTGGCTGAGGTTTGTAAGGCAGCCCAGCAGCTGCCTGTGGCCGCAGCTCAGCTTCCACTGGTTGAAGACGTGTTAATAATATAAATAATTGTTTATCATGAGTCAGTAAGTGAGCCCCCCCCCGGTGACACAGGGAAACCCAAAGTATTAATGAAGTATTGTTAAAGTATTTAATATATTCTGATAAAGATTCATGTTTGATCTGAGTCAGTGCTGTTGGCAGTGATACTCTATCTAAATCGTCTCATTTCTTCCCTTTGTTCTGAAAGGTGGATTATTTGACAAATGGAGAACCTTCCCTAAAGTAAACATTTAAACTAAATACCGTATTCACGAATAATTGTGACGCGCTGGCCAGACGAGTCAGAATTACGAGCTACAGGCGGAAAAGTGTCATAAAAAAAACAAATCATAATTCCTTTTTTTAATGTGTGTGTATATATATATATATATATAGTAGAATGTAAAGTAGAATGTTTAAGATTATTTTCATTGTTAATAAGTTATTCCACTCTTGGCGCTTATCCAGCCCATATTAGGTGAAAAGAATGAGATGCGATGCTGTTATTCATCTTTGCTTTAAAGACAGAGTGGAAAATATTTCAGGAAAGCTGGTAATAGTTACCGTGGGGAATTATTCTAAAAATAAGAGACTGCTCCCCCTCTTTTTAAACTTCTGTGGAACACCTCGCTCATAAGTCAAGCCAAAATCTCTTAAATGTCAATGAATGACAGTTATTTATGCCTCTGCTGTGGATTCCTGTGTTTTACACACACCTTAACAAAAGGGGCCTGCGAGAACCTTTAAAGAACTCATCGGATAAAAACAGTTGATTCCTGTGTGTGTTTATAAAGTGTTAATTTTATTGACATTGAGATCTGCACAGAGCAAGTCAAATAAACAAGGAACTATAAATAAATAAAATATTTACTTTTAAATTTCCAGATTTTCCACTTTTAAAGGCAAATCCTTCAGAAATATCTGTTATCTGAATGAAACGCTTTTCCAGCCTTAAAAAAATACCAAGTGTCAGAAAAGCGTTAGACTCGTCAGGGCGGTAGTTTGGTGGAAGTGTCTGTGTGTATCTGCACTGGGGGATCACTCACATGCTGATGAAATCCGAGAAGCAGGAAGAATTCCAGGCAGGGCAGCTACATCTGCGGACAGGATTATCTGGTGCACATAATCCCAAATGTTTCAGGTGCATGAAGACACCAGAAGCGGTTCACGTCTGTAACGCTTCCTCAAAAACTTCTCAAAATACGAATAATTCAGTTTCGTGGCCCAGTGGTGTTTTTTTACTGGCATTCCGGTTTGGGAATTTGATGCATCAGGCTGTGCAGGCCGATTTAATGAGGTCTGAAGATTTGTGGCCAATTTTTAAAGGAACAGTAACACTTCAAATCCATATGATCATTATGAATCCAGTAATATTGTGTTTCTTTTTGAAGGTGTATCGGTTCTGGTGACCCCTAACATCCCTCTGCATGTAGGCATGGACAGCAGACAGCGGTTCTGTTTGCAGACACCCCCCAGTATGGAGGCCATGCCTCTGCAGTACACTGTGTGTGTTGGACACCACATTAAAGCTGTCCATGAGAAAGCCATGCAGCAGCTCTCCACAGCCAGACGCCAGCTGCCGAACATGGATGTCTTACGGTACAAACAAACACTTTAAATACAATTATGAATTCTTCCGCTTCTTTAAAACGCTGAAGAAACAGACAAAAAGGATTGATTTATAAATTCAAAATAATCGTATTGGTTTACGTTATTATATCAGTTTTCCAGCAGAGGAAATTGAGTTTTTCCCTTAAAATCAATTTGACATCTTTTCTTGTAAGGCTGCCTTTCTGGACGCTGCTAGCATATGTGGACTCTGGGGCCAAGCTGGAGCGAGAGCTGAGAACCTTCTCCAATCGCCTGAAGAGGCATCAGCTAGGAGAGGCGGTTATCAGCCTCGATGAACATTCCACAGCTCTCCTTTCCAACATGGTGGGTGACACTTTCATTCCCTCTGACTCCTGTAGGAAATAATCTTTGACAAGTTTATAGCAATATAATAGAATTCATATATATATATACATATATGTACACACACACACACACACACACACACACACACACATATATATACTGTAGGTTCTTTGTATAATTAGATTCTGAGTAGTTAATAGTTTTACATTTTGGGTTTGCCAAACAAAACCCAATAATTCGGTCTGCGGAACAAAAAACTATTTTGATCTATGCACTTGGCGGAGGGCTCTTTTTCCTCAAAGAAATGCGCTGAAGTTTTAAAACGTTTGTGTCAATTTTGTGGTTAAAATATTTTCTACTGTCCCAGTTTATAATACAGAAACAACTATATGTAAAAATCTAGATTTTCTAAAAAAGGCAAACACAGATTATGCGTTTCAGAACTTTGTGTCTGTTTGAGTGACCCAATGCATCAACCAATGGTGCGAGTGCGGAGGCGGGACTATATGCTGCTTCGTTGACGCTTGTGGCACATAAATAATTTAACTTAAAATTTCTGTGTGATTTATTCTGTAATAGCTGAAGTTTCTGTAGTTGCCCATTATAATCTCTTAACACAGGCGCAGATCTGGCGGGTCACATTTTGTTTTGATAGCGAGGTGCATACCAGACGCAGTTACCAAAGGACGCAGGAACACTGTGTGCAGAGTGACTCGTGGTTAAAGCCACCAGCTGGGCTGTTAAGTTCATTCTGACAGAACTAAACAGTCAGAGCTGGTCAGTGCTGAATACATGAAAGGCTTCGTTTTTCTAAGCGGATCTGAAGGGGCATTGTTGAGGTCGGACGAGTGCAGAACCTGATGCCTGTGAGAAAGACACTCATCTCTGCTTCAGAACACTGATCTACTGTTCTCAGTGTGATGCACTCATACTTGTTGCTTTAGGTTAAGGATTTTCAACAATATTTTGGACTTTTTCTTGCTACTTTTTTGCAGCGAAACACTCATTAGAGAGGGGACTTGACTCGAACCTTCATCTCCCACACGAGCACCACAGTTTACTTTTACAGCTAAGCCACAAATCCAAAAACAGGGAATAATAGGAAATATTTCTGCTCTCAAGTTCTTCTTAGACGTCTTTGTCTACAAGTTCCGAAGTCAGAATTAGGACGAGATGTGTGTTAAAGTGATTCGAGCGCGCTGGGCAGTATCGTCTTGCTTCCAGTTATTTTCACTTTACAAGAGAGACAAAGGGTCTCTGTGCTGCTTCATAGCAGAAAGACGAGCGGAGGGTCGAGGGGTGTAATTAATATGGGTTTTATTCTCGCAGCCACAGAAATGTTTTCCGCAAAATTCATCTATGTCGTTCATCTGCGAAATAAGCATTTACAAATACTTCAGTTAAAACTTCATATGATCCGTATCAATTTTATCACACATTCTCTAAATACTATTTATCAGATAAATATATATCCTAATAGATGATAATTCCACTATGAATTGGGAGTATATAAACCTGATTCCCGCTGGTTTTAATGTACAGAATGTTTGAAGACAGGCCAGCTGTACAGAGTCATAATACTAAATAATAAGTTTCCTTGTCGAGTTTTTGATCGTTATTCATATTTATTATGTTTCATTCATGACGACACGCATGCTGGACTGTATGAAGTCATTCGCTGGTCAAGACCTTTTTTGCTCGACTGAACTCACATCAGTTTAACTTTCGCTCAGTGCACAGCTACATTTTTCCAGAAAGATCAGAAGCAGGTGAAGAAAAAGGTTGGACTCCTTGTGCCAGGAAGAGAATGTTCTCTGTGTCTTCAGTACTTAAAAGGCTTATCAGAACATTAAAGTCAGCAGCCCTCCCTTTAAAATAACTCATGACTCACGAGACGAGTCATTTACATGACGTAGTTTACGTGTGCGTTGTACTTTATCTCTGTTTTTCTGATCTTAATGTGTTTTATGTTAAATGCAGGTTTGGAACACAATTTTAACTGTGTCAGACTCATCGGCTCATCATGTCTGTAACATTCATCATATAAAACTGCACACGCTTTAAAATCGGTGACTAAATGCGATAAAATTCGATTAGAACACAAACTGATGGCATCAGTGATTTTTACTTCTAGTGTATGAACACTAATAAAAATGTTCTGTTTTTGTAAAAGTAATTACAGGCTGAAAAAATGACCCGAGGGTGAGTGAATGACAGCAGAATGTTTCATTTTCGCTGACCCTGTTCAATCTAAAACAAAATGTCAGATCACCTGCGGCTATCTGATACACGCGCCTCACTTTTTCAGGACCCAGTCAGAAGAAATGTCCCACCAGTGGAAGACCTTCCTTTGTTTGACATTTATCCACAACCCCAATAAGAAAACAATCCTGCTGCATTTTCCTTTTTGCAAATTTCCAGTATAGCTTGAAATAACAGGAACCAACAGCTTCAGTTGGGATGAATTTGGTTCTAAACACATTTGGCAGTATTTGCCATTTATTGCACAGATTCCACAGCAGTCGACACATCACACACTACAGCTGTACAGTATGACTAATAGAAATGACATTGTTATATTTTCTCAGACATGGTGGCTCTGCTCACAGCTGTCATGGTTAAAACATTATTAAAGGCTACTGTATTATTTTCGGTGATGTTAAAATAATAAGATTTGAAATGTCATGTTTAAATAATCCACAAAACTGGAGTTCTCGGATTCTCAGTGAACACTGACTTAATATTATCCATAATATCTGACTGCCTTTCAAAGCAACGGTAGACGTGGTTTCCTACAAACATATTATGAGTTTTGGAATGTAAAATGCCTTTTTTATTGATCTGTTTTCTGGTCATAATCCATATTGTCTTTTATTAGGACCACAGCTACCTCAATAGCAAGACAAAGCTGTCTAGGAGACATACCAGGGACATCCCTTATGTAAAGCTTCTAAACATTTCCATCACCCTCTCCCCGTACCTGAGCATAGACTCTCCGCAGTTCCAAACCTCCATGCAGGAAGGCATTGAAGACTACTGGCTCAGCCTGCCTTCAGGGCCACAGGGTCGGCCGGTAAAACCATTGTTCTCCCTGCCTGACCGTATATTTGTCCGGGTCATTTACAACAACATTTAAATATTCTATCTGTCCATCTGTCAAAAGGTGCCTCTGTTGACTCAGTGGAAAGGAAAATACAGTGTGAAGCTCAACCTCACCAACCCAGCAGCCACTAACTGGTTTCTGGAGAAAGTGGACATCTTACGTAGCCATCTGGGTATGGAGTATGTCATCCTGGAGGGCGGCGAGGGAAACCCTTTCGAGGAACAAGCCCTGCGCCCCCCTCAGGCATTGGTTGGCGATGAATACATTGGGCTCCTGGCTGATCTGGCCGAGAGGATAGGGGACTATGCCATTGTGACCTCAGGAACAAGGTCATTTGAATTTGAATCCCAATTCTTAAAAAAATTTCAGTCCCAAGAGCTGTGTGTTCCTGGATCAGTATTCTTGTTGGACCAATCAGATTGTACAGTTATGGTTGGGCCTAGGGCTGGGGATGAGGCTTCAACAACATCCCTGTAAACCCTGTAGTACTTTCTCGAAATGTTTGCTAACATTCTCTAAAAGTTTTCTCAGAGTTATCAAAAACGGTCTTGCCGTAATGTTAGTATAATATTTTCCTAACGTTATGTATCAAATATCAAAACGGTATTCTTATATGGTGGTGAAACGTTTAAAAAACAAAAGACATAAATGTTTGAATAACATTTTTAAACAAGCAATAACGTTAGTACATCGCCTAATCAACGGATATTAAATCTTAAACATTATTAAAATGTTTTCAATGTTTTCATTACTCAACATAAACCAGACGGAAACAACCTAAAATTGTTAGCTTGGTTAATGGCTAGCGGTATTTGTACTAATGTAAAGTGACTAAGTGTCTTTTAACAATAATGGGAACCGAGTCCGTTGTAGACGTGTGGATGGTGATTTGTACCCTTTCCACCGCACAGGTCCAGTCACAAACCACTCTTCATCCGAATGAGCGCACTGCAGTCAGACTGGAGCTACTCCGGCCTCAAGGGCATCATTCCATCCCTACTGCATCACAGTCTTCTGGGATATCAATTCTTCATTCCTGATGCAGTAGGTAATACCTGCCAAGACACACTCACTTGTACACACTACATCTATCTTTCATTAAGATGCAAACCACAGATATACTTTAGTCCACTGTCGTCTTTAATCCCTTACAACATACAGACGTTATCTGCACCTAATTCAGCCACAGTTGTCACAAGAAAATGAATTACACATTTCATAAGGAAACTGAAATATGTTTGTTGTATTTTGATGGTGGTGGTTCTTGGTCGTTTTTGCATGTACTGCTTTTAATTTATGCTAATTAAATGCAGTGTGATTTAGGAAAAACAGTTAGGAGAATTTAATTTCGACTTTAAAAGTAAAACATGTGGATACGTTACAGTTATGAGAGAACTGTGGGAAATTATTTTTTCGTAATTAATCACAAAAAATCCGAAAATATTCTTTATGCAAAAAATTATTTTTAATGTGACCTTGGCGTGTTCATGACAGGTGCTGGAACTCACCCCATCACATTGTACTCTTGAAGAGAACATCAGTTATATACACAATACTTGTACTTCATTTGTTGACAAGTATGTGTGAATACGTTTGCGTGTCTCTTGGTCACAGGAGGCTCTCTCTCTGCTGATCCGCTCACAGACCATGAGCTCTTTGTGCGCTGGCTGGGGATTGCTGCCTTCCTTCCTGTCATCAGCTTCCAGACACCTCCGTGGGTCTTTGAGAAGGAATGGGTGAGTGACACAGGGGCGGTCCTGCGTTTTAGTTTTCATTGTGGTCAGAAAATAAGAGACAGGATTAGAGTAGCGACTTCGTCCCAGACGTTCCTCCTAAAATTGTGAACCAGAAATAGATACAAATGAGTATATAAAATAGTTTGCCGCTATACAATTAATGCAGATTGTTTCGCTAAAATAATCTGGTTCATTTTGAAACGTTCAATAATACTGACATCTGTCCTGTTAGAAACATACTTGTAACTCGCTGTTGCGTGTACCGTGCAAAAAAAATCCTTAAGCATCTCACAGCGTGTTTAAAAACACAGAGTTGCTTTTCATTGCTAACATAACATCAGGAATATAATACGTATTCGCACCACGACGCATCATGAGAATGTCCTTCTCAAAACACCAGCTAAATCAACTCCAGAATATCTCGTCTTACGCATCGATATGCGTGAGACCTCGGAGCTCAGTTTGAGTTTAGGACCGGCGCACAGGGTCCTCCAGGTGCTTATTTGTCCTGTGTTACTGGATGTCCTGGCTTGGCTTTTCCTCAGCATCACCTGTGGTTAAGGGTGCAGCTGGTCTGCATTAGTGTCTCCTTCAAATGTATGACTCTCAATCTTAATAATGAGAACCAATGTACCCGGAATGATAACGAATCACTGGACAGGAGGAAAAGCACATTTCCAGAGACAATTAAAGGTTTCAAAAAGCAAACTTCACTGTTACTGGTGGTCATACTTGTTTTATTTTCCAACCAAAATTTTGGCTCACAATTCATCCCACACGTTTATATTACAATCATGAATAATAAGTCAGATTGAGCAAACGTGTGCTGTTACTTCTCCAAAAGATATGAATTACATTTGTTCACATACGGGCCGGTAAAATACACTTTTCTAAATAAAGGTTAATGAATAAATAAAATAAATCTAAATAAAAGCAAATGTTGGTATGTACAATGTAGTTCAATTCAGCAAGAATTAGGAACTACAATACTTCTATTGCAACAATCAATTAACGTTATGAGAACGTTTTATTTTTGCCTCATGGATTACATTATCTTAATGCTCTTACAACATATTAGCATAAACAAATGTGTTGGTCCTATTCAGACACTTTTTTTGCTCTTATTTTCCACTCTCACTGAATTATTGGTTTCTGAAACAGGCGGTGTGTGTGTGTGTGTGTGTATTATGTACATTTGTGTGATTATCCAGCACTCATTGGAGACTGTTAAATCAATGACTGTGTTGAGTTTAAAAAGGAGAAAAATGAGAATGAAAACCACACGTCTGTTTTCTCCATTTAAAACTAGGTTGAACTCCGGCAGTTATTCAAAATGAATCTCATGAAACTTATTTTTCATCTAGAGAATTCATTTTTACGAACGTGGTTTTTCTTTGTTTCCGTCACCAGAGGCCTGGTGAGGATGTTAACGCACGGATGTGACCTCTCCAGGAATGTCAGAACTAGATCAGAACAGAAAAAGAAACGTTTGTGAAGCGTTCCTAACAGGTTCAACTTTCATTCTAGGTTCTAAACATCACCAGGTTCTACATATCCAAGCACCATGACTTCGTGGTTCCTCTCATATTGAAATATGCAGAAGAATGGCAAGAAAATGGAAAGCCCATCTACAGACCACTGTGGTGGCTTAACCCAGACAACCCAGTCACATTCACCATTGATGACGAGTTTCTCATTGGGGATGAGGTAAGCTGCTTCTAGGAGACCAACTTTTCTTCTTTCAAATATATCCTGACCCTATCCCTGGAATGTTGAGGGTTACGCGTATAGCCACTATGGCAGGGGTGTCCAATCCTATTCCTGGATGGCCAGTGTCCAGCACAGTTTAGCTCTGCTATTAGAGTTGAAGCTAAACTCTGCAGGACACTGGCCATTGCGCAGCAGAACTGGGCACTCTTGCTTATGGTGTAGTGGTCAGTCCATAGTACCAACAGGACAGAACCTAAAGTCAAGCCTCTGAGTGGGAGTCAAGATACTGGGGGTAATGGTAGGTGCATCTCCATGACTTTGTACAGTACAGTAATGCTACGTTCTCCTGGTTTTCCAGGTTCTTGTTGCACCAGTGACTGAAAAAGGAGCTTCACAACGAGACATTTACCTGCCAGAGAGTGACTCTCAGTGGCAAGACACAAACAGCGCTCAAGTGTTTGACGGAGGGATGTTTCTGGAAAGCTACCCGGTTAGTCTTGGGGACGTGCCGGTTTTCATTCGGCAGAGATCCTGAGGCTTACTCACCACTTTTTTGTACCGTTTCTGACCTTTTCACTTGTGCCGTTCTCAAATTGCACTTTCTACAAAGACCATTATGTGTATCTGCAGGTGTCCTGAGGTTAGGCAGAAGAAAATGTAACATTTGCACTTTAAAAATCAATGCGATTTATATTTTTGTGATTTTTAGATCTCATTTTTCGCCACTATTTTTTTAATCATGATCTGTTCTTTCTCTGGAACGCTGTGGTTTACACTTGATAAATTCTTACAGCCGCCTTACAGTGTCCACCTTTCAAGACCTGGAGCTGGAAATTAAACCCTCTATTTGCTTATAAACAATCAATGGAATTATACAAAGAAGACCAAACAATCGAAACCACGCTCAATCGGCTCAGCAGAGACTCTACAAGGAAAAAAAAAACATAAAACTCACTCATCTCAACTTCAACTTGCTGAATATTTTGTTGTAGGTTTGTAACGTTTTAATTGTACCTTAATTTCTCGTGTTTATTTTTAATGTAAAAGTGTACGAGATATCAAGAGTCAGCCTGAAGCACTTACTGATGGAGGAAACTGAAATGAAGGGCTTTCAGAACATACAGAACATTTTTGTCTATAAACAAAAACATTGGAAATCAATCAAAAGTAGCAGAATATGAGCCACTTGGAAACGAAACAGGAGATGGTCTCCTCATTTTCATATCTGTACAGTCTTAGTTTTAATGTAATTTTTGAGAAACTTTGATATTGTGCTGATTTTAATGACTCGTTTAGCTTTCTACAATCGACCATATTAAACTAGTATTTCTAAAACTTAAGTAACTCGCAAAGCTAGCGACGGAATGTCGTAGATAATTACAGAGAAGTAGAATTAGATTTTTATATCGATTCAGACTATATAACATCTGCCTTCACATTGGAAATACTTTGACGATTGTAGCTGCATTTGTATATTTTGTGCTCACGCTTTACGAACGATTTTTATGTAGCTGCATCACAACACATGATCCGAGATAACGCTTCATGATTTTTCTTACCGCATGAGGGCAACGTTTGTCCCCTCAAAGTACGTCAGTTCCGTTTAGCGCGGCACTGAATAAACGTCAATTAATTTTTTACGACTGCGCTAGTAATCTGAGAATACGAAATGACTATAGTTGCTACTACAGTGCAGCGGGAAAACGAGAGCCAACTTGGATTGGTATCACCTGATACGGCCTACTGGGAATGTCCCCAATTATTTCTCACTGTGAATGTTTACTGGTTTCTCAGGTCAAACATATCAAATCCGAAAGAAAAATGTCTTACAGCCCAGCACACCGTTAATGTCTTAATCTCTTGGTTCCTGATGCTCTTTGAACGTGAGCATGTTTAGAAGACAGCTCGTGATGATCTTATGCACAGTGGTATATTGGGAGCTGCTTCTGCTTGTATTTTATACTAAAATGCTACGCCATGACAATCATATGATGTAATGTTCCCTGCTGAGCAACCTTTACTGATTTAATCTTTAGAATTAAATTGGAATAGATTCAATCCAAGTTAATCTTCTGTACATTTGAAAAAAAATGATGTCAAGCTACAATAAAGTTTACATTTTGTTACTGTAGGAACCTGTTGTTTCGACTGTGTGTCAGTGAATCTCAGGAAATCCGTCGAGGTTACAATTCACCCGAAATCAAAAGGAAAAATAGCTACAAAATTCAGTGTGATATTTTTAGTTAAGAACAGTCCTGCCCCCTTTAACTTTACTGTAATGGGGAAAAAAATCACATTCTTATTACTGTATCACAAAAAAATAAACATTAAGAAATTGTATGGTAATTTTTAAGCTACAATGTACAGTATGATAGCGTTACAGTAATAAGAATCACCATTAAAAATAATAAGAAAATAATACAGGAATGTAATGTGAGATTAACACGTGTACTAATGTGTTGTACT
>JAZGTJ010012076.1:0-14136 GCA_036877575.1 Botia almorhae
CAGGCTCGTCTCTGTAAAGTGACTTACAATCTTCAAAACTCGTGTCATGACCATCATTTAAAGAGGCTAGAAGGAACATGATTTGTGAAAACTATTGCATACAGGAATTAGGGTACATTCCATTGTTTATTGAGCCTTGTCATGCCAATCCTGTATGACTTTTTTGCTTCTAAAGAGCACAATGTGATGGTACACAAACAGCAGTGACATCCATTGACTTCCAATTGTATAGACAGGAAAACCCAGACACTTGTCTAAATCTTTTTTTAGCACAGAAGAAAGTCGTATGGGTTTGAAATGACATGAGTAAATAAATTTTTGGGTAAATCTTCCCTTGTACAGACTGTTCACACCAAAAATAACAAGTAACATTTTTATTTTAAAAAAATTAAATTTAAACTTACATTTTAACTTTCATTTGCAGCTTCACACAAGACAGAAGAGTGATATTGTTGAGATCAGGTTCAGAGTATTTTTTTTCAGCTGATGAAAGTTAAAACATGGACAGCCAATTAAAATCCTTTAAATTTACATGACTTGCACATTTACTGCATGCATGCGAGCTTTGAATAAATGACATTTATTGTTGTATAACTGTAGTTAACAGTTATTATAATTGTTTAACATGTGAATTAGCCTTTAGTCACAAATACAGTGCAACAGAAACCCAGTCTGCATACTAGCTACTTTACCCGACAGACAAAATGCACCTCCAGTTTTCTGCTCCTAATGAGAAGTTTGAACTGCATTCAATGTAATACAACATGTATTTGTGGGCTCTTAAATTATATTTATAATTTGCAAGTTGCTTTGGAAAAATTAGTATGAGTAAGCTGGAGCAATAGAAGTCAATGGGTGCAACTTGTTTGGTTACCATTGTACTTTTAAAATATCTTGTGTTCCCAGCAGCAAAAAAGTCACTTCAGTATGCTAAGTTAGTATCGTGGTACATATTGTGGGTGTTACGGTTTATCGGTTTGGTTTGAATACTGTTACACCCCTAATATCCTGACTCTTCTCCACTTCAATGGCAGTAAATAGTGCCTGAGATTTTGAGGCTCCAAAAAGCCCATCATCCATCATTACAGTCATCCATCAGACAATACATAAGAAAATAATCTATGTTTTGAGTGTATTTAGCTACTCGCTGCCATTTTGAAGCTGTGAAGATGGATATTAAATGCAGATTCTGTTTAGCTAAAAGAAGTCATATACATCTAGGATGCCTTGAGGATGATTAATATGGGCTAATTTGCATTTTAGTGGGGTATCCCTTTAAACATTTTAAATCAGATCTTTTTTTAAACAAACAATACATGCAGCACATTGTTACATGTGTTAAACCAATGTTTCCTCAGATCAGTTCCATTGTGCTCATGGGAGGATGTGTATTGACAAAAAGCAGGTGTGTGATGGCACACCTCAGTGTCAGGATCGCTCTGATGAAACGGACTGTTTCAATCACTTGCACGACTGCAAACATCGCTGTGATAATAAAACTCGCTGCATCCCAGAAAACTTCCTCTGTGATGGAGAGAGAGACTGTGTGGACGCCACTGATGAAGCGAACTGTGGTACGGTCACCCTAGTGATTACCCAGAATGCTCAAGCGCCCGCCCACAACACTGTAGACATCTTGATGTTCAAGAAATTAGCTTCTAAAAGCATACATTTATAGTTTTAATAAAACTCACCCTCTCTTTCTAGCTCCTGTTACTAGCCCTCCCATCACAGGCCCTTTAAAGGAAGCAACCCAGCCTGTCTGCAGTAGTCCGTCTGTCTTATGTCAGGGAACATCAAAATGCATCATGCAGTCTCAGCTGTGTGATGGGAAACTGGACTGTGCTGATGGATCTGATGAGCTGTCGTGTGTTTATGCGTGTCCAGATGCAGGTAATGGGTGGACTGTCTGTGCTGTTCTTTACATGTTATGGTTGATCCATCAATGCACGTCAGTTAAATCTAGACTATTTCTGCCAATCAGGCCAGTTTCTCTGCAAGGACAGACAGAAGTGTGTTCAGAAAGCCCTCGTGTGTGACGGGAGACCAGACTGTAAAGATGGATCAGATGAGAAGAACTGCTGTAAGTTCTCATCGGGTGTGTCTGTGGTGTTTGTCTGTTTCCAAGAAATACTTCTAAAAAATACATTGTTCCTTATGATGTTTAAGTTTAATGTTCAGAGAAACACCGCTGATGTTTGGCGGTCTGTCCACACAGCTCATTTCCAACCCCTAAAAGTGGAAGGATGCTTTTTGAGCTCAAAACAGGTCAAAAAGGATCACAGAAATGCAGTGATAGTGTGATTTATATGACTTATCTGCTAAAGTCTTCTGAAAGACGTATATTGCTTTTGTGCCTGCTGATAAAGTAGGCCCTACATGTGCGAATCTGGCGTTTGGCCTTAAACCTAGAGCAGAGCATCACAAGAGGCCAGATTTAAATCTATATTCATCCAGTTTCAGAAGCTTTTATTGGGCATCTTCCAGTGCAATGAAGGTACGTTTTGGTACGTTCCTGGAGTCCATGACCTTGGCGTTGCTAGCACAGTGCTGTATCAGCTGAGCTGCAAGAACCTCTTTTAAATGTGCATCATTTGAATATGGTGGTTTGAATGGAAAACCAAGGCAAAAGCGCTAGGTACCAAACTCACTTACACTATAGAGAAAACAGCAGTTTGGACATGCTGCTAAACGTTCATGTTTTATTTCATGGGAGAAAGCAGCGTTTGAAATGTGTGGGATGAGAATGTTCTGGTTCTAAATTCAGATATTAATTTAAGCCTTTTTTAAATGATAACTTTGTGATCCAGATGAAGGTCGTGTGGTTGCAAGTGCTTCATTACCTCTGAGATGTCCCCTGGGTTCCAAACCATGTAGAGATGGTAAAGAGTGTGTCTTGTACAGCCATGTGTGTGATGGAGAGAGAGACTGCAGAGATGGCTCTGATGAGCGTGGCTGTGAGCGCAGGTGTAATAAAGGTAAACTATATAAATGCCAGTTTATCTCCTATTTAAAATTGAAATTGTAGCAGCATCCAAGTGCCTCAATTATTCCACCAGGCCAGTTCCAGTGTGCTCATGGTAGGAAGTGTATAGATATGAAGCTTGTGTGTGATGGGACTCCACAGTGTCAAGACCGATCAGATGAACTCAACTGTGTGAAGCTCTCAGAGGAATGCAGCCATTCATGCGACAATCGAACCCGCTGCATCCCCGACACATTCCTGTGTGATGGCGAGAAGGACTGTGTGGATGGATCGGATGAAGCTAACTGTGGTAGGTCGACAGTATCGTTTACATCTGTTTTAGACCGATCCTTTCCAGAAGCCTAGAGGACCTTATAGAGTCAAAATCTGTTTCAAGAGCTTATCCAGAAACGTAACCAGAAAGTTACAATCTTGCCATCATTACATACTTCCATTAAATGTATATGCACATGTCATAATATTGTTCAAGTTAAATATACTTTACAATTAAAGTTGATAGTGGATTGATTCTTGATTTTACATAGTTGCATATTGGTTTGTCCTGCAGTGGTCGAGCACTGTCCGAGTGGTCATTTCCAGTGCACTAATGGTCAGTGTGTGTCGATGACGCTCCGCTGTGATGGGTATGCTGACTGCCGTGATCACTCGGATGAGAAGGGCTGTCGTCAGCCTCCACACTGTCCAGTGAAGCAGCGCTGTCCCCACACTCATGAGTGTCTTCTAAACGAGTGGATCTGTGATGGAGATAAGGACTGCAGTGATGGCTTTGATGAGAAGGTGATTGATCTAACTGCTCAATGCTCCTGTCATGGGCACCAGCTGGCTCGGTTTTATCCCCGCCCCTTTTGTTTCAATAATAAACCATAAAGCTTGTTTTATGTGTTAAAATAATCTGTATAGTGACAACAGTGACATTTGATGGCTGATTTATCCCTAAACCCTGGCTCTGTGGTGCTATTAAAACACTATTTTTGAACAGTCCCACATGGCACAATTAGCTCAACTAACTGTAATTTTGGGGGTGTTAGCGTTTCTGAAACCTGCCTTGAGTCATAAATATTTTTGCTGTCCCTTTGGCTTCCACTAGTGGTGCGACATTATCAAATTTAGTTCAAGATAAATCAACTAAACGTTTATGCAGTTAAAACAAACACAGTAAGGGTGAACCTTCTGATCTGGTGAGCATCTAGCTTATCCAGCAGCAACATGCAATCAGACAATTATTTTTCTCTTAGAACTGCAAAGTGTCTCCACTGAAGTGTGGGGAGTTCCAGTGGTCATGTGCATCCAAAAGTCAGTGTGTTGCCAAAACGTGGAGGTGTGATGGCATGAAGGACTGTGAAGATGAAAGCGATGAATCTGGATGTGAGTGAACGTCTAGACTTCCTGCCAGGACCTGAATTTATGTATATGGTAATACTATATGGTGTCATTGTATCTTTATTTGTTTTAGGTGATGAAGTGAAATGCCCAACGCATTTGTTCCGCTGTGGAAGTGGTGAGTGTGTGGATCCAGACCTGGTGTGTGACAGGCTGCAGAACTGTGCCGATGGTTCTGATGAGGGTGTGGGGTGCTTGAAGAACAACTGCTCCACCAGCAGCCCGTCATGTCAACACTACTGCATCAACACTCCACGCGGAGCGGTCAAACACTTCTTTCTTTCACTCTTATAGAACGGGTCTAAAAATAGATCAAGACTATCAAAACTAAATGTCCGTTTACAAATGATCTTCTTTAGCTTAAAACTGGGTAATCATTTGGCCTAGAAATAGATTTCATCTGAATGCTGTTACCCAACTCTGACCTAAATTGGCAGAGTTGATTTTTTAGACCAGATTTTGCGGCATATCTACAAAACAAAGCCTGTGGTAAAGGAGCAGCAGCTGTGCTGACTCCCAGCTTGATGTGTGTTTGGATGCACAGTTATCTTGACTAAAACATTGAAAACCTTTTTTTGTATTCTAATTTTTTAAATTATTATAATTTGCCCAGCCTATGGCTGCATTAAGTGTGCTCTCCTAAGGCCTATTCAAGTGCTTAGTGGACATGTGGCCTTGGACAAGGTTTTCAGTTGTTGATCTAATGGCAACCCTGCTGCTATTTTATAAAATACCTCATCTAAGAGCTGAAATAAGTGCAAACAGCAGTATGTTGAAATCTTGTCTTGTGTTTCCAGAGATGTGGCTGTAAGATTGGCTTCAGGCTTCAGTCTGATGGTTTAACCTGCACTGATATAGATGAATGTAAAGAGGTCCAGCCTGCCGTCTGCAGTCATAACTGCCTCAATACTTTGGGCTCCTACCTGTGTGGATGTCATCCTGATTATATGTTAGAACCAGATGGGCGCAGCTGCAAGACCGCAGGTATCAGACATCCGAGATGTGCTAGCATGTTATGCATAACATCACTACTATTATTTTTACCCCAATATGTTGATTTTTATTTTTTGTATATAACATCAAAGAGAAAGATTGTAACTGTATAACTTTGTAAACCAAAATTGGTCCGATCACCGCACACCCGCACCTTTTGTATGGTTTAAAATAAAAATGTCACTACCTGTAGAACCTTTTAATGTTTATAAAACAACTTTGATTCAGATTGGAAGCTGCAGTAAAATAACCTACATATACTAGTGATCAGTTTTCTGTTTCATTGCTGTAGTACACAATTTCTGTGTCTATTGCCATCTCTGTTTAAAGCATGACATTTCAGGTTACTTCAGAGTCTTAATGTGGATAAGTTTAACTTCCAAGCAGCTGCTACAAATGCTCCGACATGCTCTGCACACATGGTATAGTAGCCAGGCTGTCATCTTTGTTTACGCATGTGACGTAACCGTGCCGACATCACACTGACAATTCCTGTGAATAAACCATTGTTATAATCCTTCCATTGTGATTTAGAGGAAGTAAAGGTTACCGTTTTCAAAACAAATCTGTTGTGCACTTGCTCTAACTGATTTTTAAGTTTTAACCAAAAAGTTACGGATTGCAGCTTGAATCTCAAATGTAGAGATCGAATCGCTTTCCAATCCAATATTTATTTAGCATGTACATTAAGTGGCTTTAAAGGCACTTCTCTGTGGGAATACATTATGTAATAATGATTCGCTCATAAAACTCTTTGATGCAGAGGAGCCCAGTCTCCTGATATCTGAGCAGTACGAGCTGCTGAAGTTAGGTCTGCGCAGCTCCAGTATTCAAGCTCTCATCACACCGGGACATAAGCCCATTTTCTCCCTGGACTACGACTTGAGGGAGAGGAGAGCGTACTGGGTGAGTCTGGAGGAGGAGAGCATCAAATACGCCTTCCATGGAGAAAAAAACAACATTGGCACAATTGTCAAAGGTAAGCAAAGACACCTTGAACTGTTTTTGAAAAATATATCTACTTTTTATTGTGTGTGTGTGCGTGTGTGTGTGTGTGTATATACTTCACACACATTGTTTGTGTGTGTGTTATTGTTTACATATAAAATACACCTAACACTCCACCAACTGCATGGCCACACACACTAAGAACCGATTGCATCTGCTTAGTATCCTGCTAACAACCTACCAAAACACCTTAGTATTTAGCATGTAAAGCAACGGTCACTTTTTTTCCCAGATATTTATGCCTAGAAAGACAACAGTTGAAACCAGGGAAACATTTTTTAGGGAATGTTAAAATCCTGTCTCATTTGTAAGTTGCTTTGAATGAAAGTGTATTGGAGAAGTGATTAAAACCAAAATTTGAAACCCGCAAAACATTTGCTTTGTCAGGGGTGAAGTCCGACTCTATTGCTGTTGACTGGATTGGACGGAACCTTTACTGGGTCGATGGTGTTGCTGGTCAGATTCTGGCTGTGAGACTGGGCAGCAGTATTGTAAAGCTGCAAAACATAGTTGTGGTTCTGGATGAAGATTTGGAGCAGCCTCGTTCATTAGTGCTCCTGCCTCAAAAAGGGTGCGTGCTGTCTCCACAAGATGGCGCTTGTGTTTTGTGTATTTACCAGGCGTGGTGTGTTCACCGTATGGTTGTGCCTGCAGGATGATGTTCTGGTCAGAGGTTGGAGGTAAAGCACAGATCGAGCGCTCCAGCATGGATGGTTCAGACAGGAAGGTGGTGATCAGTCGTGGTTTGAGCTGGCCTGTCAGTGTCACTGTGGACTTTTTGACCGACCGATTATATTGGACCGATCAGAAGCTGAAATATATAGGCTCAGCAACACTGGATGGAGGAAACATGAGGGTAAATAAATATCTGACATAAAAATACAAGTGTTGTGATAAACACTTCATTTGACTACAATCTAAACCCAATTTGCCTTCCATGAAATAGAATAAAATATATCATTTACTTATCTTCACTCTCCACTGATGCTTTTAAATCACATTAGAAAAGAGCCCCTGTGGTAAAATYAAGTTGTTTTAGGTCTATGTGATGTTTTTAATGTTTAAGATAAACATGCACACACTCTTAGTTTACCAAAGACTCTCGAAAACATGGTTTGAAGCCGTCTGTTGTGTTAAACGTAACCAGTCACGTGAGAGTGGACCTAGTGGGTCAAACTGAGCTGCTGCGATTGAGTGGAGCTGGGGACTAATTTGCATATGGTTCATGGTTCCACCATGAAAGCTGCATATTTTAAGGTGTGGTGGCCAATACTTGAAGTGTGACCATTGTGTTTAACTCATGCTGGAGAGGAGTGAACACACACACACACACACACACACACACACACCAGGAGCAGTGGGCAGCCATCACTGCAGTGTGCTGATTAAAGGATCTAAATGTCATTTTGATGATCTAAGATGAATTTTAAGGGATATGAAGTCATTTTTAGGGTGGAAGGCAGACAGTAAGGGGGGATAAGACATGGTTATTTTGATTGGTGTGAGTTAGGGTTAGGGTTAGAGACCTTCTGTCATGTCCTCTAGAAGGTCATGGTTCTGGTCAACATATTAACCATGACAGGGTGGAGAATTTCATTATTTTAAAGTGAAGTGATCTGAATGTCTGTCTGCAGGTGCTACAGCTATCTGAGATGCGCAGTCCCTTCTCTGTAGCTGTGTTCAATGACGTTGTGTATTGGTCTGACACACTCAGAAGGTCCATTCAAGCGGTCAACAAGCTCACTGGCAAGAACCGCAAGGTTCTTCTCAAGAGACCCGGGCAGCCATTTGGCCTCAAAGTGGGTGAAGTTAAAGTATATTGACCTTCAAGTTGTTGTCTTAAGAGAATGTAGGTCTTTGCATTGCTATGCCATGACGAATATCTATGCGTCATGGTGCAGGTTGTCCACCCGCTTCTACAGCCTAATGTGTCCAACCCCTGCGAGAGGCTGAGATGCTCCCACATGTGTCTGCTGGCTCCAGGGCTGACAGCTGTGTGCCGCTGCCCAGTAGGGCTCTTGCTGGCTGGGGATGGATTCACCTGTGCCTCTCTTATTGATTCCTCCTCATCTTTTCTTCTGCTGCTATCTCCCACCACGATCACTCAGGTGTAGATCTTCATTCTTTCACCTGCCCTAGTTTGTTTCCATGTGTTGTGTATTTTTGCAAACTAGTATTTAAAATTTGGGTGTTCTGGTATAGAAGTTCCAGATCCAGAGCCCAAAGTATAATAGTTGTACAAGCATACAGTGGACATCCAGATTTATAAATTATACATTTCCTACATTTAACCCAAAAATCAGCAAAAATAAATCTGATTCCTAAACGCCTAATTCCATCACGTTCCATCACACCTAAAATCAGATTCGATCATCCAGGGGTTGTTCAATTGTAACTAATCAAAGGCATTACAGTATAGGCTGATTAATAATCAGTGGTTTTAAATCTCGGGGCCCACAGCAGTGCACAGTCTGCCTTATCTGACACACCCAGTTCAGGTCATAGATTTAATTTGAATTGGGTGTGTTTGTGACAACCAAACGTCCAGTGCTGTGGGCAGTGTTGCCAACTCTGCAGTTTTCTCACAGAATTGGGCTACTTTTTAACTGTTGTTGCAGATTGTTTAATTGGTTTTATGAAAATCTGGCAACCAGAATTAAAAACAACTGTCTTAAACAACCACTTGCCAAATAAAATCTACATTCAGTCCCAACACAATGATAATGTTTTAAAAAGAAATTCTTCCCTAGCAGCCATCCTAACTGCAACTGTCCCCTGCACAGATCTTCACTAGAAGTCTACAGGGAGAAACCGGGTTAAACAAATGGCCGAAGCACCATGCTTTGGCTCTCGCTGGTGTGAACGAAGCTTCCAACTTTGACCTGCTCCTCAAAGACCGCACAGCCTTCCTCGCCGACGCTGGGCAGGGCTCAGTTTCCCAGTTAAAACTAAGCATCTCTGGATTCACACCAGTAGGACACATACTACAGCTGAAAGGAGACATGGTGACCGCTCTAGCTGTGGACTGGGTGAACCGTAATCTGTACTGGAGCAGTGCCAGGAATCCTCAGCTTTATGTTACTTCTCCTGGGGGGACATACACATCCCTGGTGCTGCAGGCTGAACTTCAGAGGACGATGTCTATCGCTCTGCACCCTCCAACAGGCAGGCTGTGCTTCACGGCAGTGGGCCGGAGGGGACCCGAGCCTCTGCCCCAGGTGGACTGCGCACACATGGATGGAGGCAACCGCACACTGCTTTGGAGCAAAGCAAAGATGCCAGCATCACTCGCATTTTCTGACATGGGAACATCAGTGTATTGGGCTGATATTGGTGCGTTACAAATTGATGATTGTAACTATAGATTTTTTGGTTTTTTTTAGGGATATGAATGTGCAACCAAATGTTGGTCTATAAATAACTAGAACTTACTGAGTGATAACTTCTATTCAATGTTTATTGCTAAGTGTCATTTAAGGTTTTTATAACTTGTATTATAGTATATAATAGTGTTTCTATTTCATGGGAGGCTAATAGCTGACTTTCATTTTGCAGGGGCTGGATTGATTAGCTCTATTGATATTGATGGATCTAATTATAAGGAATATAGTATTGGACCAGCTTTCATTGTGTCTTTTGCCCGTATTGACAACATCTACTTTTGGGTCACCCTGGACAATGGTAATCTAT
The DNA here is from genome assembly GCA_036877575.1 of Botia almorhae. Taxonomy (NCBI): domain Eukaryota; kingdom Metazoa; phylum Chordata; class Actinopteri; order Cypriniformes; family Botiidae; genus Botia; species Botia almorhae. Next base: position 10,058 of record JAZGTJ010012076.1, read on the forward strand.
TTACACCTGCAGGAATCTTTCTCAAAAGATGTCATTCTACATAGATGCCACTAGATGGCATAGTGTTGCCCACTTCCTGTCTTTCAATAGAAGTTATAACCCTTTGTGCACTTTTGATGGTCTTCTACAATTTTCTTAAAGGGCCCGAACATTTTATGCATTTTAAAGCATAACAAAAATGCATTTTATAACATGATTTTGATGTATAATGCTTTCTTCTCGAAACAGGTACAACGAAAGTATGGTACGCCGATGGTTTCCAACCCAAACAGATGTGGTTTGAGGTGAAGACAAACATAGTTGAATTGAAGGCTTACAGCAAGTCAAGTCAGAAAGGTACTTTGCTGTTTGTTTTGCAAGTCTGCCCCTCTGTCCAGTGACTGTGAAGTGTGTACTACACTGACAGCTTTTGAACTTAAGTTTAAAATGGCTACAGTGGTAATATTCTTACTGTGACATGTTTACTGTGTTTTGAGGAAATCTGCATTTAGGGATGTTGCATTTGCCTTCCGAGCATAGCAAGTCATCTGAGTATTCAGGGTATTACAAATTCTGTGGCCCGCATGAAATACTGTATCCCACAGTGCAGTGTGCTTGACTTGACCTTGTTTTGGCATCTCTATAGGTGCAATGTCTATTTTGCAAATTATTTTAATTTTCTGTGGTGTTCTTAAAAATTGCACAAAAGCTGATTTTTGTCTGCTTTTCTCCACCAGGAAGCAATGTCTGTTCCAAAAATAATGGGGGCTGCAGTCACCTGTGCCTGCCTTATCCAGGTGGACGCTCGTGTCGCTGTGCACAGGACTACCTGTCTGTCAACGGGACCAAATGTGTGTCCAACAACCTCAAGTGTCCCACAGGCAGCAAAGCATGCAGGGACGGCCTCAGTTGCATCCCTGCAGCCAAGTTCTGTGACCAGGTCCCAGATTGCAAGGATGGCTCGGATGAGGACTGTGAGTGATTTAGTTTTTACAGTCGGATTCAAATCAGGGTGCTGATCTTAAATCAGGGTTAGCTAAGACCTCTACCCAGACCTCTAGATTTAACCACATGTTAAAGTTCTTGTATCTGTTAGTTTTCTTTTGCTCCATATGGTAAAAAGTTGTGAAATTTGGCACAGAGATCGAGGACAGTCTAAAATGTTACTGGACCAAATTTAATGTCTGTATCTCAAACTCTAGCACCACCAACTGTCCAAAATTTTACTTGTGTATGCTCATAACTTTTGACTGATGTCGTTTTCTGTCATGAACATTTTCACAAAATATGGTACGTAGCATCCAGAGACAATGACACCCAACTGTTCTTGTATACAACTACGATGAGCTTCACAGTGAGCACACCAAAATGGATATAGGGCTATATCATCTTATACTTAAGTTTCCACAATACATAAAAGTTTGGCACATTTCATCACAGGCATGACCTGAGGTAGCATGCATGGTTTTATTACAGCGCCACCTAGAGATATGAAAAATGGCTGTTTTTGCTTTTACTTTTTAAAAACTTTGGTTGGAAAATTATGAGTGATCTCTTTAGATTTCTTCAGACATGCCAACTAAAGTAATATTGGATATCGCTTGGTCTGCTGTTTCGAGGATTTGGCCATTTTGAATTTTGTCGTAAAATGCAATACCTCACAAATGCATTGGAAATCTTTGAGACTTGTCTTTGAGATAAGCTTGTTCTGATATGTTTTGGAGTGAAATCTGTTTAGAGACCGTCTGCGATTTCTTACATTTTCCTGGCATATGTTGAGTGCTATGATACCAAATTTATGAGTGCTATGATACCAAAAGGTGACTGCTATTCCTGTCTGCCATTTTGAGTTATTTTGAAAACCTACTTTTTTAAACACTCCTGACAAAGTTATTAAAATCTTTTTGATAAATCAAATGGTTCTCAAATAATGCATCACGGTATTAGATGACAAGATGACAAAAATGTTCTGAGTCTGTCTCACAACATTATAGGAGGGTTATGGTTATCAGCATTAATAATATTAATGTTAAAATGTTTGTTCTAAACATGCTTCTATCTCATGTACTAACATGTTTTGGTTGATAAATTCATTCACTCGCCCTCATGTCAGTCTTTTTTAAAAATGCAGAAGATTACTTATAATCTGGTTGGGTGGATTCAATGCTATGGCAACACATTATGCTTGAAGCACCCAGGAGAGTCAGCAGTGTGCGACGGAAGCGTTTGAAGTACCATAACTGGTTTTGATGAAGAAACAAATTTTTAATGTTATATTTCAATCTGCAATCCGTAATCCTAATCAGTATTTAAGGATGTACTCACACCAGACATCTTGAACCATGTTTGAGTGTGATTCAAGCGGCCGAGCATGATTAAAAGATTACATGAACCACACCCGGGCACAGTTGGAGTGATCACACTGGTCAAATGAACCAGACTGTGGGGTCAAACACTCGGGTGCGGTTCAGAGTACCTATTGTGAGTACACCTTAAAACTGTGACCTTATCTTCCTGAGTCAGTGTTTGTAAAAAGATTTATAATTGACTGCTTTCAGGTTCAATTTAACTGATGCATTTGTATGTCTGGTTCTGTACTTCTATAAATAGACTCTGCTGATATATTGCATATGTGGGTGCTTAAAGTCTGGGTGTAGCCTAAACATGCATGTGTAATGTCATGATATTCTTTTTATTCCTCTAGTACCGGCCCGTCGGCATGTGCTTGTTGAGCTACGCCATTGCTTTGAATTAATGCATTTTAAACCCACGCAAACCAAACTGCCACACCCAAATCCTTTTCTGCCTCTTGTTGACAGGTGCTTTTGTGAAAACCAAACCTGGTGTCAAATCCAAACCTGGCCCTGACATACCTTCACAGTCCCCGTCCAAACTGCCCCCTTCTGACAACAGTGAGGTTGTGGTGCAGAATCTGGACAGTCGGACCTGCGACGCAGAGCGATGCAACAATCACGGCCAGTGTGTCATTGTGAAGGGAGAGGCGGTGTGCGAGTGTGAGGAGGGGTACAGCGGGGATCTCTGTCAGAATGCCGCCTCCAGCACCACTGCTCTCGCACTGACTCTCACGTTCCTCTTTGGAGGTGCCCTGCTGGCCGCTGTGATCGTGAAAAAGAGGTTTTTCATTTATATCATAAGTGATGTCGATTTGTATAAACCACATGCTTGTATATCATTCTGTGTCCGTGATTGTGGTTGCAGGAAGGCGCAGGCAGCCGGCGCGGATGCTACTGAAAAAGAGACGCTTGTGACTGAGAAGCAGGAGCGCACAACCTTCTGTCAGAATTTTGTTAATGAGCTTTACAATCCAGACGAGGTGTGTCAGTCTGAACATTTTGCTTCATTGGTAGTTCATTGGTAGAGATTTAATCTTCTGATTTTTCCTCTGCTGCAGGAAGCGATTACTCCAGCTGTCACCACACCTGTTGTCAGCTAACGTCTCTCTTTTCTAATAAAGGATTTGATTAGCATTCAAAGAAATGTGCTGTTGACTTTTTTCCAACAGAGATGTGAATGTTGCAATAAATGCCGCAGTGTAAACAAAATGTTTAATCATATCTGCGATGTGCATTAGACACGTTCCTATTCTCACCGATGAGTTTTCACTGTTATGCTTCCTAGTATTACAGACAGAACACGCAGAAAATACAGCATCTTCTAGTACACAAATGAGCCTTTTATTTGATGGTGAAATGTTGATAAATGAACGTTACGAACACATTGTGTATGTATAACACTAAACAGTTGGCATGGCTAGCAAGTGTTAAAAGCAGGAAAACATGATGCTGCTCGTAATTGAAAGGTATAAGGAGACTGAGCAGTTTGCAGCTATTCAGCAAACTGCTCTGTGTGTCCATGATGATCCCGTCCACTTACAAAAACCTCTACAATACTCACGCGAGTGTCAGCGCTGGATCACGCAGCAGTGGAAGGTTTCCTGGTCTGATGAATCATTGTCTTTTAGATCATATGGATGGCTGAGTTTGTGTGGTGTTTTCCTGGGGAAGATGCACTATGTGCAGAAGGCAGTGTCATGCTCCAGGCAATGTCATTGGGGAATATCATTGCCATGAGAGGGGGGG
>JAZGTJ010012077.1:0-16226 GCA_036877575.1 Botia almorhae
ATTCTATCTCCTAACCCTCACCCTAAACCCAACCCTCTTAGAAATCTTTCTGCTTCTTAACAGTTTAAAAAAAGCATCATTTTGTATGTTTCATAATCGACACACACACCCGACACACACACACACACCCGACACACACACACACACCCGACACACACACACACACCCGACACACACACACACACCCGACACACACACACACACCCGACACACACAGTTACCTGAACTTCAGACATGGTGACTGAAATGTTGTTGGGCTGCACGGTCAGTCGCACACACTGCTCCAGTTGAGAGGCAAAGTGCTGAGGTTCATCTGCTCGCTCACAATGGTCCTTACGAGAACAACTGCACACAGAAACAACACAACAATTACAATCCATTTCCAACAATACTACACTAGAAAACACACAGTTTAAGATGATTAGTTTACTGTGTGTGTGTGTGTGTGTGTGTGTATGTAAACACTTCCTGTGAGGTCCAAAATATCCTCACTATTAAAAAATGTCCTCAGTAATATGGTAAAACCTCCTGAATACTGACTAGGTAAGCTGGAACTAACTAGTTAAAACTGTTTATGAATGTTTCAGATGATGTCAGTATTTAAATCTAATGATGGTTAGTTTAGTAATATATCACTAGCCTCAACAGAAGTCTATGCAGTGCTTGTTTTACTATATTACTGAGGTTTGAGTGTGTGTGTGTGTGTGAGAGAGAGAGAGAGAGAGAGAGAGACACTCACACACTGTGCAGGACACACCAGCCGCAGTGGGGGTCAGCAGAAGCTAGACACTCACTACAGCTGCTGTACTGCTCACAGCTCTCCACCGGCACTCTGCTCACCTGCAGACAGACACACAAACAGACAGACAGACAGGTCAGAGCAGGAAGAGCTTTCCAGCGTTCTGTGAAATCTGTGCACCGCAGATCTGCACTGTGCTTGACCATCACTAAACCAACATCAAACACATACGATACAGTACTGACCATACGGTGGATAACAGACCACGATATTAAAAGGTCAAATTTACATACGTATTATTCAGTGCTGAAAAGCATGGACAGAAAGTAATATTAGTGTTATGTATCATCTGAGCTTTCACGGGAACAGCTCATTTGCTTGGCCACATGCTAATGCCAGACTGAAAACCGCTGAAATCTGTCATTTTTTGGTACAAAATAAATGGCAAAAACAACCTAGACGCATCAGATACTGAGTGTAAACAAGAACCAGAGCCAGCTACAGTTGGTTAGGGTGAGGAGAGCTTGAGGTCTGAACGTTTCAATGAAGCTTTTTCCAAACGGAGGGGCGAGCACCAGGTCCTATTTCTGCCTCTACCTCTTTGTTATAACATTAGCGCTTTAGATGATTATACAGCATCCATTCACTGGAGAACGAGAGAATCATCCCTCGCTGTTTAAACAGCTGAAAGACAAACCATTCATCTCACTACACGAGGAGGAGGTGGAGAGAAGCAACGGGTGTATTAAATATAAATAACATCTGCAAACGAGGCACGAGGCATCTGGGGTCACAATGAGATCATCTCAATCAGGCAGCACGTGAGGTAGAGAGAGCGAGGCGCTTTTCTAGATGTAATCGAGGGTCGTGTGTTTTCTTTATTTTGCGCCGGGCTCGAACGGAACCGCGCGTGTAATTGTGCCATCTGTGCAATTTGGGCCAAAAATTGGTCATGCACTAAAGGTGCCTGTCATGATCGATGGGCTATTTTTTGGTCCTCAAAACACACACACCTTAGACGGCAAACACGCAGCACAAACGAGCAGCACAAACGAGCAGGTCATTCTTTTGGCCTACCGAAACGACACGGCCTAATTTAGAAAAAGCAAACGTTCTCTACCAGAAAGCCTTTTCTTTTCTTAATGCCCCCCTCCGAGCCCTGCTCCTTCATCTATCTTTTATTTGGCCAAGTACAACAGGAGAAATGGCAGATGAAACCATAGATCATGGCCAGAAAGGCCGACACAGCCTGGAGGAAGAGGCCGAATGAAAGAAAGAATAGAAGAAGAGAACAAGGGAGATCATGCAGACAGAACCATTAGCAGGTCATCTTTGGGAACACGGTGACAGAACCTGTTGCGCCAAAATTGCATTAGCCCCACCGGCGCAGCTACAGTTCTGATAATGTAAGTTCAATTTCTTGAAGAACGCAGGCGATGTTTGAACATAAATTATGTACAGCCATCAGACAGATGGAGGGCCCTGTGGGTGGATGTTCATTGGTTAATCAGAACCAGGGCGACAGGGTCACTTGACAGCCTGACACAGTTTCTTTGATAAAAGCACCTGGAGATTAAATGTCTGTGGCGATACACCTGTAACCCTGAACTTCCTGTTAGCCTGTGTACAGACTAATCTCTGTTCGCAAAACAGTCTGACATACTGAGGAGGCTTCTGTGTGTCCTCACATAGGGTATGCTGACAACCCAGCTAACAATTTTAGGTTGTGAGAATGTTTCCCTAACGTTCCCATTAACTTTAAAAATACTGCTTTATTTTCAATGGTCTATGAACATTCAAAACGTCACATTTATCTGACGCTGTATTTGCGTTACTGCTTGGGGAAAAAAATCATATTTAACCTTTTTTAAAATCCTGTAACATTTTTTAAATGTTCCACTAAAAATTTTGGATAATGTTTTTAAAAAATAATATATATAATGTTAAAAAACGTTTTAACAACTTTTAGATAACTGAGAGAACCTTTAGAGAACGTTAGCCAATATTCTGAGAGCATTCCCTGTTAGGTGGGAAAGGTCCAGTCCTCCATCTTTCCCTACTATTTTCCTGTCCCCTCTTTACTGTCTTCCTACAACACAAATATAGCAAAACACTATAAATATCTTGTTTGTATTATATTAGACATACTGTACAAGACACTGACTGTTTCTCAGTAAAATATAATCAACAGTTTGTCTAATTACTGCCACATGACGATGACATTTTGACTCCGCCCACTCCGGAGAACTTATGCCATCGTTTGTCACCAACTCAGACACAAATATAATCAACAGCTTAGAACTTAAGATCAATTTTGCTCACATAATAACTGCTCTGTAATTAATTTAAACGGTAGCTTTTCGACGCGGTTATTTAAAGCAGCTGCCTGTTAACATGATAAACAAATCATAAAACATAATTAACGGTTGATATTTTAGACTCTTCATTTCTTTCTTTCACCTCCGTCCTTTTATAAATGTCTGTCAAACATGAATTCCAACTAGAAATTTCACCCGTATTGAAGAAATGGCCTTCGCGGCGCGGCACAGAGAATCGAGCGCTTTTGAACACACACTCTCGCAGCTACATGTCTCCAGAAGTGAGGTCAATAAACCTTCAGCTTCATCAATACCAGCAACCGTTCAAAGATTTGAGCGTGTGCGCGCATGGGTTTTTACGCAAGCCTATAGATATTGCCATGGCAACATCTGGGCTCTGGAAAGGCTCAGATGGTCATTCTGTCACGTCTGAAGAATATCTTCTGTTAAAATCAGTGCAAGAAGAGAAAATGAACAAATTAGCTTAGAAAAGAAGAAAAAATTATGAATGAATGAGGGCTGACAATGGCCTCACTCAGTCATGAAGCAAGAACCTGATTGTGTAATAGTTTTTTAGCGTGTTTCTCTGCATATAATTATCCAGTCAAAAGTTTGGACAGACCCTCATGTTATTAAAAATTACTATTTTTTGACCCTCACAGGGCCCGGGCCAACATATTTAATTAACTTTATTGAATTATATTAACTCTCATTACCTTACTTTCATATAAATTTACATCATGAAGTTTCTTTTTTGAAATTTCTCTTTTAAAAATTAAACATTTAAAAATTAAAAAAAAAGGATTTAAAAAACCCAGATTTTGGTCCCAGACATTTGGGCCCCACTTCACACACACACAGAGAAATGAAGAGCTGGCACTTTCTTCTTCCGTCTTGTCACACCGCCTATATTAAGATGTCCGCCACACAAATCAGATTACAGCCAGCTGATACTTCCTCTGATAGAACAGTACATAGAACACTGACCTTCAGGGAGAGAGAGAGAGAGAGAGAGAAAGTACTGCTGTATTGAGACACTACGTCGAAGGTATGTTAAGAAACACAAGCAATGTCAGTATGAACACAGTAGACATGTAGAATTCATCTTGAGCAGCACATGTTGAAATCTCTCTAAAACATCACATTTCACCCCAAAATCAACTGAAGGTAACACGGGACTTAAATTTGGATATTTACTGTAAACACAATACTATAGCATAAACATTTTTATATATAAAGAAGCATCAGTTAAAGGCAGTACAACAAATACTACGAGGATGTAGGAATACACCATGTATTAGAAAATATGCCAGTTTAAACTACTGAAAGTTTAAATAATTTCTAAATTATAAAGACTTTAGACAAAACAGGCTAAGAGATCTTTAATAGAAATAAAATACATTATTTCTTTTTTTGCTCATGGGTTAAAACAACACCCAAACAAGTGGACAGTTTTTATAATATTCACTTAAAATGTTTGTAGACAATCCTACAAAAAAAAAGAATTACACCTGCAATATACAAAACTGACAAATCCATAGATGGATTTTTTTTGTTCCAGGAATTCCACGGAGCTTTAGATAAATGTCGCAAAGTTTATCGTCCGAGCGGAAGCGAGCAGCGTTTAAATCAAGCTTCCGCTAATCAAATGTTCCTCCCGGTTAGCACGGGACAGTTTTATGTGCTGCTGCGCAGCCGGAACGCCGCGCGAGATGCCGCGGCTATCAGCAACTTTTAATGAAGTGGGTGTGAATATGGGAAATAGGAAAATTGTTCTGTCAACCCAACGAAATGGAGTTTTTGATGTTCTGAGACGCAACATGGACTCCGTCTGCCGTTTCTATTATCCACTGAAGAGATACACATGGAGAAAAAATAAAAGGTGTGGGCAGTGGACGCGGGCGACGTGCATCTTCCCTCATCCATGGAGAAAAGAGAGGAAAACCGCAATATCTCTGAACAGTCTGGGTCTGCTCTAATGCTGTGGGATATCTCCGGAAGCCCGGGGTCCGGAAGCCCGCATATTAAAAATGCGGGACGGGAGGGAACGCTGGATTACACTGTGATTGTGTTTACAGATCTTCTCGAAAATGTCTGTGTGGTAGATCTGAAATAATGGAACAATAACATCGTGTCTTTCATGAGAGAGCGCCGTGGGCTTCCTTCAGCTCGCGTCCGCCCCCTCAAGCACTATAAAACCTGAGAAAAACTGTGCAACTCTGCCTAAAGACGGCGAAGGAGGCTTGTTAGCCGACGCTGTTGACAAGAAAGATGGCGAGACGCCTCCGATGACGATAAACAGAGAAAACGTGAATGTGAGGAAAGGAAAAAAATGGATGAAAGACAGACAAGAGTGATCCAATCACAATCCATCTCCCACCACTGATGTCACTTCTCAAAGAGAAAGAAATATCTCAGCGAGAGAGAGACAGAGAGAGAGACAGAGACAGAGAAACACAGAGAGAGAGAGAGAGAGAGAGAGACACAGACAGAGAGAGAGAGAGAGACAGAAAGACAGAGAGAGAGACAGAAAGACAGAGAGAGAGAGAGAGAGAGAGAGAGAGAGAGACAGAGAGAGAGAGACAGAAAGACAGAGAGAGAGAGAGAGAGAAAGACAGAGACCCCTGGGCCAACTCTCCCATTGACCCCTTCCACAGGGGATGGAGCACTTAAAGAAGAGGACAGAAAGAATAGATAGATGAAGGAGAGAAGACAGAACAAAATGCTTCTTCCCTCGCTCTGCTGGACCATCAGGATGGAGAGAAGCTCACTCAGTCTGCACTGGAGGTCCAAACCCACTCCAGAACCAGCAGCAGAAAAACACTGCAGGTGCACTGAATTAACCAGCGTACACTTCCACAATAACCGCCGTAATGCCACGTGATTCTGGGAGAAATGGGAATATTTAACTGGGTATCGCTGAGGAAGAGGATTTGACTGGCCATTGGGCATGAATGATGAAAGGGGGTTATAATACATTTTTTACAAACTAAAAGTCCCATAGACTTTACATTAGTCACATCTAGGGAGATGTTGGGCTCTTTTGACCTGAGACAGTGAACAACCACCCTCATTACTCTGGCAACTGCATACCTACATGCTAAAACTGTCAGAACACCTTAGCAACCCCATAGCAACCCCCCAGCAGACACCAAAACACGAGCACTGATGTTTTCTTCAGCTTACGCTGTTTAAAAATGTTTTTCTTTCTCTCTTGTACACGATTCATCAAGGCATAAATGTTTGCCTTCATAATTTTGCATTATAATGTAATGCAACTTAATCTCTGAGATAATTTCCTCGTGATGTAACTAGGGCAGAGAAACCGTTCATCAACAAAAGCACCACTGAAACAGCTTTAAAATAAGAGCAGGGAAATCAGAAAGCAAATAGGGCCGATGTTGCTTTCATGCACTCTTTAAACAAAGCCTAGAACACATTTACATCTCCTGCTGCTCTGTAAAGAAACCAGGTCTGTCTGTCTCTCCCTGCCTGTGTCTCTCTACCTGTGTCTCTCTGTCTGCCTGCCTGCCTGCCTGCCTGTCTGTCTGTCTGTCTGTCTGTCTGTCTATCTTCCAAGGCAATAGTCAAAACCAAAGAGTATTACATTCTCACCCACACACTGACCACAGCAACCTGACTCTCCGTAGAAATGGCAGAGAGACAAAGAGACAGAGAGAGAGAGAAAGAGAGAGACAGGGAGTGACCATCACTAGCACTATGTACAACTTCCTGTTGAAGCACTTCCTCTCATTTGTGTAATAGTTTCATATTTCTTTACTCTATAAAATGTGTTTTGCTAACAAAGCCGTTTACAGCCTCATTTAAATCCATATTAGTCTCAGCACAGAGCGAATACACGTGGAGGAGAAAACGGCTCCATTTAAAGACCATGAGATCTCTGGTTAGTTAATGTGTGGAGAGGTTATCCAGGCTATCTCCACACCGCCTGCATCTGCAGAACTCATACAAACCATCCACACCCATTACAGAACATCATCTTTTAAAGACACAGACACATTAAAACAATTCCCTCCCGTCACTGTTGGATCAGAGCTTCTGCGGATACGATGTGTTTTGTGTGTGTTAGCAGGTGTGTGTGTGTGTGTTAGCAGGTGTGTGTGTGTGTGTGTGTGTGTTAGCAGGTGTGTGTGTGTGTGTGTGTGTGTTTGGGAACCATCACACTGAATTACCCCACAGGGGAAGCACTGTAACAGCTGTGAGTATTAAAGCACTAGCCTGGTTCTCAAATCTAAGGGTCGTGGTGTGACTGAAGGTCAAAGGTCGGGCTGAGCTCAGTGGTTAGAGCATGGTGTTAAGGGTGCACGGTGTTAACGCCAAGGTCATGGGTTAGATCCCAGCGATTGCACATACTCAGAATCAATGTATAGTATAATGCAATGTAAGTCACTTTGGATAAAAGCATCTGCCAAATGCATAAATGTAATAAAAAAGTTACAATGCTATTTTATGTGTTCCACCTCTAATGAGGGAAAAACCACTAGGGGCCTCAAGAAACTTCCAAAGAGGCCTTAAGGTGACTTAAAATGACGAAACAAGCATTAAAATAAGCGTACAAATTGTACAAACTATTTATTGGCGTTTAATTTTGATAATGAATATACATCTTTGTAGGTATGTCACGCTCTAGAATATTTTACTGCTTAGAAATTGTGAGGGCCTTCAAATATTGTTGTGAACAATGAGGAGCCCTGAAGTCAGAAAGTCTAAGGTTGATCCACTGATCTACAATCATGTTATATAATGCATAACACTCTTTAAAGATGCAGCCATAAATATGAAGCTTTTATAATGCAGTATAATAGGCAATATGCAGTCGTGCAATTAACAAATACTTCCTGTCCGCTCTCATCTGGTTTTATCATGTATACCTCAGGTTGGCAGGGCAGACTGCGACCAGAGAGCAAAACCCGTCTCACTTCAGTGAGAACCCTAAGTGTGCCATCAACATAAACCTCCATGAGGACCCACAATATCCCCCCCTCGAACCCACAGCCGCATCTCTGCTCTAAAAGCGCTCTTAATCTCCCTCAGCAGAAACATCTGAAAATAACATGCTAAATTATTCAGATGTTTGCGGCGATCCTGTCACATTTATTCCCTCTTAATCTCTGACATTAAAGGCAGAATAAACGCTGTGTGTTGGGTTCTGATGGCGGTTTAGGGCCCGTCCGGTCTGTAATCACAGACGGCAAGGGCCAGAGCCGAGCGAACGGGGTTATGGTGATGAAGGAAATGCCCTTGATGAGAGGAAGACAGGAAGTGCTCCAATCAGCCCTTTGTGAGGACAACATAAAAGAGGCGAGAGGGAAACAAAAGAAGGAGCGAGAAGGAGAAAAGGAGGAGAAATTCTCCAGCTGAAGCGGGGGGAGGCAGATGGAGTTTGAACGCTTTCTTTTTCCATCAGAAAAGATCAGAGGGACCTTTCCTCAATTTTCTCTGATAAGTGTTGAATTACCAGAGGCGCCGTGCATGTGTGTGCGCGTGTGTACGTGAGGAAAGAGGCTGACACACAGTGTCGACTATCACGTGCAGGCAATCAGGAGAGACTCCAGGTCTCACACACACAGAATAAAAATCAGGCTGTGGAAAAATACACACACCAACAGAGTTCCTGTCACCTATTTTTTTGGCATATCTGAGTAGCTGTATTCAAACACACCTTAGAACAAGTGGGCATCCAAACTTTTGACTCCCAACACAGAACTTTTCAAAAACTCCACAAACTTTGGACTCCCAACACAAAAATAAGCTGTTTCTGTTTTTAGAGAAAATATTCGTAAATATATGTAAGCATGCTTTCGATTACCACAGAAAATAATTATGAGCTGCAGTTTCTGACAGCAGACTGCAGCTGTGTGACAGACTTCTATAGAAGAATAAGTGCTTTCTGCAGTTTTTGTTTATTTTTACAAACTGAATCAAGATTACGTTCTGTGATAATTAACAGCATGCCACATAATTTGACTTTCTCGCTCAATATGTATTTAATCCAGAATGTTAATATAAGATCTGTCCAAAAGCACTCACTTTTAACAATAATCTTTAAACAAACAACTCAAGGACCAAGTTTTCATAAAAAAATCTTTCCTTGGACTTTCATGTTCTGTGTTTTCTTCTATTTTTCTGCATCTGTAAGGATCCAGGTGTGTGACCAAACCAAACTGCTTGTCTGCAGGGTTCCTCAGAACATTCTAGGCAAATAAAACACCTCAACAGAGTCAAAATAAAGTCCCAGAAGTCTTACCTCTTTATCTGTGAGCGTGTAGATATATTGATGGTCAGGGCTGAAGAGCATGTCTCTCAAAATTGGGTTCCCGTCGCTCACCACAACGTTCTCATACAGCAGTGCAGGCTGGGTAATGGAGTTCACCAAGATCTGAAACACACAGAGGAAACACGTGTTTAATCACAGCACCAAAATAGTTTATGACAAGGAACTTGCCTTGGAGTTCAGAGACTACATCTGGTCATTTGTTGGTGCAAACTGGTTTAGATGCTTGACCAGCTAGAGTGGCCCAGGTCAACCCAGTTGAGTTGATGTGAACACGGTTGTTAACCTTCATTAGTTGTATCACCAACTGGAGGGAGCTAGATTAGGTCTGGTTAAGCTGATGCAGTTCTGTTTGTTGGCCTCAGAAACACAGCTTGCCTGCTCTAGTGTGATGAAACCTGGTTTGCTCAGTGGACTTATGTGAGGTGCACAGAATAACAGATCGCACTTGTTCTACACAATGCACTGCATATGATTCATGAGTCTGAAATTGAAGCCGGTCTATTTCAGCAGTGGTTACAGAGACGTGAATGCGCTCGCAACCAAATGCTCTCTCTCTCTCTCTCTCTCTCTCTCTCTGTAGTTTCTGAACATGATGATTTTCTCTGAGGCCACGGTTGGGCTCCACGTTCTATTCACTCTGCCGCTTCAGAACGATCCCGCCTTGTCCACGCTTCACAATACAGCCATTTAAATGTGCTGGAAGGGTTTTTTATTAAATGACACACAGAAAACGTCGCTGTTACCAGACAGACAGCACTAACATAAAGTGTCTTGAAACATCACTCCTGCTAGCCTTCCATTGTGCTTCCCGCCTCAGTGCGGCCCAGCCTAGCATCGCCCATCTGTACCCCCTCCCCGGCGTTATTGATGCAGGGTCAGAGGAGAGTGACCCCCGCATCCCATCCCGTTTCAGGGCCCTAATGATGTGCTCGGTTCCGGCGGCGCGTCTCAATGATTAATGACGATCGCCGCCTTAGAGCGCCGTGGGAGTGCATTACCTGCACCCTCTGACACCACCCCACTGCTAATGAAGAGAGCCCGGAGCGCTGAAGTACAACCCCAGCACCACTGACCCACTTACCAAAGCACAACAGCCGGTAACACACATTGTTTTTCCTCATGAAGGTTCGAATCAACGAAACTTTTGAGTCGCCCACACCTGGGACCAGAAAGCTTGGCCTATGTGGGGCAAACCTCGCAGGCGGATCAACAGAACTAAAATTACATCTACAGGCATCTGAAAATAAAGGCAGCAACACACTTAATCAGCAGTTCTGTAACTAAAACCTACAGCTGTGCGCTGTGACCTCATATAAACTGACACATTTATAGAGGAAGAGAAAAACAGATACAAACACAACGCATACGGCTTCCACTGGGAGGAGCTGCACCAGCTGTTCACAAGCTCCAACTTATTTAGTTGCAGTATTTACTTGTTTGTAACTACATTGAAACTTAATTGGGTTGCACCATTAAGATGAGAGTCAAAAGCTCTCTGTAATGTATAGTCTATTGACTATACAGTCTATTGACTATACAGTCTATGTGTACAGTCTATGTGTACAGTCTATGTGTACAGTCTATATGTATAGTCTATATGATCATTACTCCCGGATGGGGGAAAGTATAAAACAGTGGCACATAACAGCTCAAGGACAAACCTTTTGGATCCAATGCCAAGCAAAGCTGAAGTCCAATGCAGTGAGACATGAGCAGAGAGAGAGAGAGAGACAGAGAGAAAGTGAGAGAGAGGGAGGAACCAGTGTTACATGTGTGACGTAATGCTGCGAACCAACTTAAAACCAACAAAACGCAAATTCTCTTAAAAAATATAGAGAGCTACAAAACCAGGTTTATCTGACACCGTTTCCCTGCAGTACGAACAGAATTGTTCTTCAAGGGTGAGCAAAACCTGCCATCTGCATTGCCCCGCCCTCTTTCAGAGCCATTCGGTTCGACGTGGCCGCCCAATGACTCTTCAGATAGCAGATTCTTGGCTGATGGCCCATCATTCCCTTAACAGGAAGGAGCACAAAAGACAGTGTCTCTGCTCTCTTAGAAAGGTGTCTGGAGAGATAAAGTTGGGAGATGAAAAACAAAAACAGATCCAGTTCCCCCTACAGACTCCCACTGATTCCCAGCATACTCAACAAACCTGGTAGTTACTGCTGTTGTCCCTGTGGTGGATACCAGGTTAGCACAGCTCAATTACTTCCTGGGGTCAAAGAGCAGCACGCATAAGTCTGTCTACATTCCTAATGTCCATTCTGCTCCAATACCCGTCTGCCATTGGTCGACCAAACAGGAACTGTGGTCTGAAACTATGCACTGTAAAAAGTTTTTAAATCGATTACGTTAAATACTCGTTAAAAACAGGATTTTTATAGTGTGTCATTGGCTGAGCCAGAGGTCGGCGTGCCAGACTGCTCAACACTTTGGAAAGTCAACCCACAAATTAAGCCGGGACAGGAGAACGTTTTTTACAGCTGAAAAATGTGCACACTTCATAAACCAACAGCTGGGATGGCTTCTTTAGGTGCTGTACTGAAATCATTCACACAAAAACAAATATTAAACTCACGCTCTTGTTCGATGAATGTGATCTGTGATTGCGCTCTTACATTGTCTTCATATGTTTATGGTCCAATTTTGGAAAGTCATGACACAATTTCTCTCTTCCCTGGACAGAAGGGGATGTGTCTCGCCTCCCGCGGCTGCACACTGTATAATGAGAGCATTGGGTAATAACCTGAAATGGGAAGCTATAAATTTAGATGGGGAGCCCTGCAGTCCTTCTTAATGCTGCTTCTATGGAAGAACGATAATTAAGGTGGGCCGGAGTTCACTGAGGGGTCACACCTGACGACTTCGGAGCAAATTGACACAGGCCCGACCTTTTCAATCTCGTCAACATCTCTGGCAAGCATGTCTGCATGTGTATGTGACCCTATGACATCATGGAGGTCAACAGTCAGTACAATGATAAACAGCAGAAGACATTAAAGAGATTGGCTTGTCTTAAAGCAGCAATCCATAACTTTCGCCTCTCTACTGCATCTCTGTTGAACAAGCTACATACGCTGCTCCATCTGCAGTACCCGGACATGTGATATAAAAGCCAGATCTTCTTTCTGCTTACAGACGGACATTTCCGGTGAAAAAATGTGTTTTCATGCTGGAGTCTGTGGAAATCATCAACTCACAGCTTTTGAAAATCATTTTACTCCATTCTGGATGGGGAGTGAGACATTTGGCTAATTAAATTAAACAGGAGGGCACTTTCCAGATGAGCCCGAAACCAATTTCATTAGTGCCCTCTCAGCCGCAGATAATGTGAGGACCATGAGGTCGCTCTCAGACGCTTCGCATCTCGACATCAACGCGGCAGAGTGCGATCGATAAAGGAAGCAGGACTGAGGCATGCTGGGTATACCACATTGGGTGGGTTTTACTTCCTCCTCCTGGTGGTATCAATGGAGCTTTACCTCCAGGCCAAAACTTTTCAATGGGATCATCCTCATTTGGTCATTCGGAAGAAATTAAAAGCTCTTACTTCACACAACGGGACATCATTACAGCTCGCTGTACAAATTGGGATGAAAGTATAATTTCGGAACGTAATATACTTTGGAAGTTTTCCAGCTGCCCTGGTTTCTGTTACGTTCTACGGGCCTTTTGTCACAGTCAATGTACTCAAATTCTCATGTCTTCTAAATACAATGTTCTTGTACCCACTGAAGGTTTTCAAAGTCACAATGTTTTCAGGGCGCTTGGTGTGAGCGTCTCCAGCCTCTTTGACCTTTTTCTGGAGGTCATCCAGGGCTTCCCACGGCACCTGCTGACTTCACAAGCCTGTGTCTTGCCGGCAAGAACAAACCTGATACAGAGAAACTCACAGGGCCTGATCGGTGTGACAGATTACTGTGAAATTAATCATCTTTCTCTGGCACGCTGCTGCTCTCGCAACAGGAAGTCAGCCAAAAGCGGGCGTGGACAGACAGTCCCGACGGGTGTGGTGATGGCACGCCACCGCGCAGCTCCCCGGGCCCCCGTGCCCCGCACCCCGGTGAGCTCTGTGGTAAATAAGACAGAGGAACGGGAGCGAGTTGCTCTCTGCATGCTTGAGGGGCTTAAATAAACCAGTGCCGCGATCCAGCTGGAGACGGCGCAGATCAATGTCGCATCTATTCGTTCCTTGCGTTGCAGCGTGCGGCATCGTATCTCGCAGACCGAACGATAAGGGGAAAGACAGAGCGAGATAGAAAGGAGGAAATAAGGAGGAGAGGGAGTCAATGCTCGGTCCCCGGAGAGCGGCAGGCGTGTCCCAGCCTCCACCCTTTTTAATCTTTCAGGCTCTCTGTGGGTAGAGCATCGCCTCTGCCACTCACCCTCGCTGTTGCTACAAGCACACTCGCATGCTCTTGACATAACTAGGTCTCCCTGTGAATAATAAACCAGACGCCAGATTCCTGTCTTTGACATGCAGCCCTTAAAGTGAAGATCTGCATTTAATTAAGCACAATCACTGGCTATTTAATGAGACGAAAGGCCCACGCTGGCCCAAAATGCTTCTGCCACGGTCCGTCCTGACCGGTCCCCAGGAAGAACCAGAGGAGAACCCTCAGGATGAGCAGAAAAGCTTATGCAGCTTATGATGGCAAACGGACTCAACACTGCAAATTACAAGATGTGCTAAAATTGCAGCTAACATACCAAACTGATCGTAATATAAATATAAGTGTAACACTATAAATCACACTGTTTTGCTACAGTATTGATATTATCTGAGTATCATCTAAAAAAACGAGGAATCATAAAAATTATATTTTGTTTTTGATAGTGTACTGCATTGATCAATCTATTTCACACAAGTATTGACATGTTTATTTTATGACAGCATGACAACATATATCAGAATATATATCAGTATATATACTGAAATATATCAGAATATACTGAAATCAGTTTGCATACCTTTGGCTCTTTTTACTGTGTGTTGTTTCCTCAATTATAGTATATTTTTTGATAGCTGTGTCTCCATGAGTCCCTGATCTGTCCTAAACAGTGAAGCTGCTCACTGTTCTTAAGAAATGACTGCAGGTTCTTTGGTTTTCCAGCATCTTCTGCCCACCTGAGCTCATCTGTGCTGTGGTTGTATGATGATGAGATACAGGGTGTCACACTGAGAGCTTATACACAACTATAAGAACAACCGTAAACATTCACTGTTGCTAAGAAACGCTACATTAAGAGCCAGTAACATTTCACAATTCTCAATAGCAATTTTGACATCGCAGCAAAATATTGCACGCTATTGAACACTCTCAGTATGCGTTTAAAAATCAACAAATTGATTTAAACTAATTAATTTAAAATATTTTAATACTAGTCATATAACACTATATAAACAATAACTGTTAATAGTATTTTACTGTACAACTTTACTGTAACTGGTACCGCCTCTTGAAATGACGATGCAGTAACATTTACCGCACAACCTAACAAGCCACGCCTCCACGAGTAAGACTTCATGTCAATGAGTCAGTATCAGCGCTGTGACCTTTCAGTCCAGATCATTGTAGCTTTCTTAATAACCAAACCATTTTTACACAGACACGCTAATTAAAATCAGTGCATGCTAATCCCCTTCCTGCTGGATCTGCAGATGCAAAAACAACTTCAGGTCAAAATCCTAAAGCCACTGAGAGACACGGAGCCTCATCGAGGGAGAACAGACAAAATAGGCTCACTGGTCCACAAGGGTTTTGTGGAGAAAACAAGCGCACCTCGTGGGTATTGAGAAGCAGGCGGGCTCAGAAAGCTAATGCTGGCTGGCAAAAAGAGAGCAGGCCAATCAAAGCGCTCTCCACGCGGTTGCCCTAAAGCTCCTGTTTTCACAACCGCAGTCATAAACGTTTTCATTACGACGGTCCGCACAACAGATAGGAGCTCCGTTCTCTGCCTCGCTGCCCCAGCGGTTAGTTTCACTTCCCCTGCAATATCTGATTTGGCCCCGGGTTCGAGGGCTCCTCGGAGCATTGCGAGGAATTTCATTTCTATTTTCCTGCTCGCTCTATCTTTCTCTCTCAGACCGCTCTCCTTCAGGTCCTCTTGACACTACAGCCACACAACGGCAGTCAAGCAAGACAAACTGCGCTTCTAAAACCTGGTGGGGAAAATGGACGTGTGTCCTGCAGTGAGCATGAAAGCAACTCCTAAGTCATCTCCATTTGTCACGAGCCCCACGCTGAAACCGCCGGGTCACTTCTCATACACTCAAACCTCTGACAAGAATAAACTGCAGACATAAAACGGAATAAATGGTTAGCTACAGAGCTTAGCATAGCACAGCATTACCAACAGTCATTAGAGAAGCTCACGGCGATTATTGCATTAACTACAGTTTGCTCTTGCATATACATCATCTTATAATGCTAAACGAGCGTTCTAAACTGCTCATTTGTGAGCTCAAACGCCACAGCTTCATCAATTGCATTTTAACAGGGGAAAATGCGATGCTGTGGGGTTCTCTGAAGGTTTCGCATGATTGACAGTAATTTTTTAAAACAGATTCAACTTTTTCATCATTTTTGCGGGCTAGAGGTACAAAGCCAACAAAATACCGTACAGTTTTTATCACATTTATTAATACAGACAATAAAAAGACAGGACATTTTTTTTGGGGGGGCATCAAGAAATGTTGCAAGCCAGATTCGACCACATGAACCCCACAGCTCCAATGCTTTTAAAAAAGTTACTTCACAATGCCATAGAAGAACCATTTTTGGCAGAAGGGTTCCATAAAGAACCTCTAACATCTATAGAACCTTTTTGTTATGCAAAAGGTTCTTGTAGTGGACAGTTATTTTCT
>JAZGTJ010012078.1:0-16226 GCA_036877575.1 Botia almorhae
AAACTGTGAATGAATGTGTGAAGAGAAAGAGTGAAATTAAACTGTGAATGAATATGTGAAGAGAAAGAGTGAAATTAAACTGTGAATGAATGTGTGAAGAGAAAGAGTGAAATTAAACTGTGAATGAATGTGTGAAGAGAAAGAGTGAAATTAAACTGTGAATGATAAGCAAATAATCGTCTTACTTTCGGCATGTTTTAATGACACTAATCTTTAGCCCTAAAGCCCAGGTCTCTAAAGGTCTCTTTAGAGACCTGCACAGATGATATTAGAGCTCCTAATATTAACCAGGTGTGCCTGCAGGAGGTCTGCAAACAAGCTGTTTGTATGAAGACAGTCGTGGCATTAGATCTTCAGTCTTAATAGTGTGGACGGGTTCATAGTGCTTTTTAACATGTCTCATCACAGGCTGTTTTGTTATTTGTTTAATGTCAATCACAAGAAGATTGATAGAAACAGAACGTCTATCTGCTAAAGATGGGTAAGGGTATCAGAGGTGTTAGTAACTGAAATGAAGCCGTGATGTGCAGTCATTGTGATAAGCTGTGTGTGCGCGTGTGTGTGCGTGTGCGCGCGTGTGTGTGTGTGCGCGTGCGTATGTGTGTGTTCCAGATTATAAGGGCCAGTTTGCATCTACACAATTTTGATGCTCAGCTCACAGAACTGTCACATGATCAGGCCAAATCTGAGCTTCAGGAGGAACAGACCATTTAAACCAAATTACTACAAGTGTGAGAAAGGCTCTTATATCGCACTAATTCCTGTACAGTCTTACTGTTATGCGGTGTGACAGGAATCAAATATTCAGTCACTTATTAAGTCAGTTAGTTCTAGATGACAAACACCAGCAGTAGCGCAGTAATGTATAAATGCCGTATAACGCCATCTGCATAGACATTAATACATGTATTTTCTGCCATTTTTAACATACCTGGTGAAAACTAAATATTAAATATTGTTGAATATA
Organism: Botia almorhae; assembly: GCA_036877575.1. NCBI lineage: Eukaryota > Metazoa > Chordata > Actinopteri > Cypriniformes > Botiidae > Botia > Botia almorhae. Next base: position 968 of record JAZGTJ010012078.1, read on the forward strand.
GCAATTAAATATTCATCAAACTGGCAAACAATATTTGTGATTTGTGTTTCTCTATTCTCAGGTATTAGTGTGACTGGATCAGTTCATTAAAGAGGAATCTGCAGTAAACAGGGAATAACTCGCTACAGCTCGATGGCCTTTACTAATTAAACAAAAAGGTGACAAGATTGAAAAACGCTATTAGTAAAAATTAGTTCTTTTTATCAGTTTGTCAAATTGCGAGATACTCGCGAGGTAATTGAATAGAAATGCTGTATATATAAGTGACGCGCTGCATTGGCACGTGTTGCGATGGACTTTGCTTATCGTGATAGTTTGTGTTGTGTTGTGTTGTTTACTACATGTCACAAAACTCGTGATTCAAACGAAACAGAGAAACAGCAGTTCCTCCCACAGGCTGAGCAGAGGTTCTCATAACAGGTGGTTCCTGAGCTCTCCGAGGTCGATGCGTAGTTCTTAAAAAGTAAATTAACTTTTTATTCGAGTTAATAAAAACAGCCTGTCAAATCAACTCAATGATCAGCTCCGTGTGTGTTTTGTCGTCCCGCGGGCGTAAGTCACTTAGTAAAACTTCATCCAAATCATGGCTGAAGGAAGAGATGGCCAGAGGCGAGGACTCGGACAAAATCACTATCAACGTCGGTGGCACGCGTCACGAAACCTACAGAAGCACCCTTAAGACCCTGCCCGGTACGCGACTGGCCTGGCTCGCCGACACGGACAACACGGGACAGACGTTCGCCAGCGAGGTCTTTTTCGACCGGCATCCGGGAATATTTGCCTACGTGCTGAACTATTACAGGACTGGCACGCTGCACTGCCCGGCGGATGTCTGCGGTCCGCTGTTCGAGGAAGAGTTGACGTTTTGGGGCATTGATGAGACGGACATGGAGTCCTGCTGCTGGATGACCTATCGCCAGCACAGAGACGCGGAAGAGGCGCTTAATGATTTCGGACCGCCTGATCCAGAGGACGCAGAGGAGGAGCAGGACGTGCCCGGACGCTTCGGGATCGAGGACAGACTCGACCGCTCCAGAGGACGCTGTGAAGTTTGGCAACCGAAGTTATGGGCGCTCTTCGAAAACCCATACTCTTCCCGCGCTGCTCGGGTAAGACGTTCGCATTATCACCCGTTTTATCACCCGTTTTATATGAACACATACTTTAAGATGTTTGACAAACAGACAGAAACTTGCGACTGCAGTTCAGTCAGTAACAGTCGATGCATGCCAGCAGGTGATGCGCTATTGTAACAATTAAATAACAATGAACCACTAACAGCTGTGTTATTTCAGTTTAAGTCTTTTATAAATCAGATCAGAATGAATGTTACAGCTGATGAAGTTTTTATTAGCACATATATTGTACGTGTGTGTGTCTTTATAATTTGTAGTTTAACTTGTAATTTGTTCTGTCATACAGCTGTGAAGAGCGTTATGGAAAAATACATTTGATAAATTCCATAATACACTGGCTTCCTCTCTCGACCATTCCTCAGACAGTAACAGACTTTGGGTTTTGTTGACGTGGTCATTCCAGTGAGCTGTGCTGTAACGTGGGAAATTGGTTGGACATCTGTTGATTTGGTATTTTGTGTGTGTGATGGTTGTACCTCATAATGAAGTTCTCACTCAATAGTAATCAATCACTCACAGGAAACTTGAGTGAGGGCGGATGCTGTCTGGATGTGCTCTGTGTTTGACATTCTGATCTCAACAGTTGCATGACACTAAAAAGTCTTTATAACAGCTCGTGTAGTGGAGAAGTTGTGGACTGAAACCCCAGGAGATGCAGTAGCAGGAATCCCTGATGTGACTAATGTTCAATAACTTATGACTTCACTGACAGCGTGGCTCTTGAAACATCACAGTTTGATTCCCAGTGAATGCATGTACAGATCAAATGTGAAGCCTGAATGCATTAAACTGGTTTTGGCTAAAAGCATCGGCTGATGTTTAAGACAGTGTGTGAGCACACTGTGAGTCATGTGTTTGTCTGTGGTGTGTGTTGATGGTGTCAGTGCGTCTGACAGCTCCATGAGGAAATATAATGCTCTCCTTTCATTAATAAAGGTGTGACCGGATGAAGGAATAATGTTCTCTACACCACAATCCATTTCCTGTCACTTACCACAACATGTTAAGAGAACGATGATTCTGTAACGGGTAAAATCATTAGACATTTCAGTCTTTGTATCTCAACATTTATGCAGTAGCTCTGTGATCTGAATACTGTCACAAGCTACTGAATTCGGCTGGAATGATGTGTGTAAAGCAGATAGAAGTGACTCTTCAAACCCCAAATCACAGAATCCATCAGTCTGGAGAAATCATGTTATGAGAGAGATTCTGATGTAAACAGAGGCCTCAGACATGCGTTCATTGCTGTAGATTCTAATGAACTCGAACCACATGTTTACCTGCTGCTGCAGGAATGCAGGGTGCAGTGCTGAGTGACTATCATGCAAGAATCTTTGTTAACTGTTGGTAAATTGGTGAGTTTCAGCAGGATTCAGTATATCTGTTGAGCATTGATGTATTTCAACTAGAGAATCTCTGGAGCTAACATGTAGGAGCTAGTCATTGTTTGTTTGTTTTTTGGTTATTTTATTAATTGCTGATAGAGCATTGTTCAGTTGTGAGGTTAGTCAGAGAGCAGAGCAGTAATGAAATGTGACTAACAGAACATCAGTATTATAATGTGTATTATGATTGTCACAAAAACACAAGAGGGAACAAACGACACAGGAGTTACATTTGTGCAGCATATATTTCAGAGGTGTGGGAGGTACAGCCTTTAAATAGCATTTACATCATTAAAAGAAGAAGGTCATATGTTTTGATGCTGTCATACTGATATCTCTCGACTGAAAACTTGCTGTGCATATATTCATTAAAAATGCATTATACTGTAAGTGCTCTTGTTTATGGTCTCATCTGATTACATCCACATTCGTCTCTTTCAGATAATTGCCTTTGTCTCCCTGTTCTTCATCCTGGTGTCCATCACTAACTTCTGCCTGGGGACCCACAAGGACTTTCAAAGCCACATGGATAATGCTTCTGAAGGAAACAGCACCGTGGTCACCAGCGTCCTTGAGATAAAGTCCAAACCTGCGCTTACTCTGGTGGAGGGAATCTGTGTGCTGTGGTTTACTTTTGAGTTCCTTGTCCGGCTTGTGTGTTGTCCCAACAAGCTTCTTTTTATCAAAAACCTGTTGAACATCATTGACTTTGTGGCCATCCTGCCGTTCTATCTGGAGATCGGCTTGAGTGGACTCACGTCTAAAGCTGCCAAGAATGTTCTGAGCTTTCTGCGCGTGGTCCGTTTTGTACGTATTCTACGGATTTTTAAGCTCACCAAACACTTTGTAGGTCTCAAGGTTCTTGGCTACACTTTGCGGGCGAGTGTCAATGAGTTTTGCCTTCTGATCATCTTTCTTGCCCTCGGGGTTCTTATTTTTGCCACTATGATTTATTATGCTGAACGTATCTGTGCAGATCCCCATGATCCTGTTGGCACAAATTTCAATAACATTCCCATCAGCTTCTGGTGGGCGGTGGTCACCATGACAACACTAGGTTATGGAGATATGTACCCTCGGACATGGCTGGGCATGATAGTCGGCGCGTTATGTGCAGTGTCGGGTGTGCTGACCATCGCCATGCCAGTGCCTGTCATAGTTCACAACTTTGGGATGTATTACTCGCTAGCGATGGCCAAGCAGAAGCTGCCCAAGAAGAAGAAGAAGAAGCACAACCCAAACCCAGAGCTGGAAATGGCCACAGTGTCATTCACGAGGTCTGAAAGCAACTTAATACGGAACAGCACACAGAGTGACACATGTCCCCTCACTGCTGAGGAGAACATCAGAAGAACCCGCTTGGGTAGAACATCAGCTGTGTCTTCAGCGTTCCCTGTGCACTGTATAATAGTTGCTTTTCACCATCTCTTCCTCATGTCTGTTCATCAGTGTTTGTGTGCCCTTTTTGCTAGATTCAAAGCAGATTGGTGATGCTAATGTAACTGTCAGAGGAGGAGGGCTGCAGCCTGACCCAGCCGCTCTCTCTGGGCGTGAAATGGCTCTGGAGATTTGAACCATGAAAGAGACATTTTGACATTTGGAGACTTCTACTGCAGAGCTGGAGCCGGCGTCCAAACAGGTACAGAGAAACAGCTGAAGACACTTGTTATTCTGAGATAATGATCAGCTGACGCTACATAATCCTGCTAAATAAATGGCCATTTACAATACATATTAATTATAGTTTATATTTTTATTATATGAAAATAATAAATAAATAAGAGCTCTTGGTGTGATACAATAGACATGAAATAGTGAAGCAAACAAATAAATGTGGTTGCCAAGGACAACAGTGAATTCACAAAGAGAAATGGTCACAAAACAATCTGTGCTGACCGCAATACTGTAATATCTCAGAGAGTCCAGCAGATGTTTCTCGATATCATACCTTATATAAAGGAGAACAGACAGAACATGACGTTAAACAAAGCTTTTAACAATCCCCACATGCTTTATTACTGGATGCTGTCAGGTCAGAATGATGGTCAGGGCTCAAAGTGACTGACACCTCCACCTTCATATTCTCCAGCCCTGAAGCCCTTAACAGACCAGAGCACATCAAACACTGCAACAACTTGTCTCAAAACATCTGTCTTTTTTTACATGTATTTTTCATTCTGCTGCTTATTTTAAATGTGCGAATTTCTTCTGTGTGAAGATGTGGTAATAAACACAGAGCAGCATTAAAGAGCAGACCGTAACTGAGAGGAAGCAGTTTGATCTAATTTAATCACTTTAGGTCTCTGTGGTGGTTAGCTGTAAACTGATTAGCAACTAGCATTGCCCAGAATATATTTCATTAGTCCTGATGTTAACGCTTGTTAAAGAGTCAGAGTAATAAACAGAGCAAATATAAAATATCACAATTACCATAAAACATTTGAATATTGCAGAATTAAGTTCATTTTCTAAATCGTATTGTTCTGTTTTGTAGTACCACTGTTGAAACTTAAAATATTCTTGTTACAGTAATACTGACTGTCTTGTGTTCTACAGCACTGTCAGTTTCACGCTGGGCTCATTGTGTGTGTGTAATCATGTGACAGAGTCTTCCAGATGTGTACATCTGCCTCAGCTCCCAAACACAACTCCATGTAATTGCTACTAATAGATTTCCATTAGCAGTGTGGACAGACCCCTCAGATCCCTCAGTCTCTCGATTCATTGCAGTTCATCTGAAGGATAGAAGGTTGCTCCATTTAATCAGACAGGACATCTGCAATGCTAAATCCACCGCTGAGCACTTCAGTATAGCATGTTCAGTATGTTTAAGGAAACTGTGTTGTGTCTTTGTTTCACAGATGCGTTGACATCCTCCGCTCAACAAACTCCACTCAAGCAGAAGTCATAACACTGATCTGAAGAAGATCCTGAGAACAACTTCTCTTCCTCACCCACAAGCATCTTCTGTCTCTCACTTCAGTGACACATCTGCTGACTGGCAGAATGTGTCACTCTTCTGGTTATCATGTACATCTGTCTGTTTTCAAGCATAGCCGTGAGTTTGTGTGGCAGAGCTATGAGTACTTTTGGTAACATAACATTAATGCATATCAAATCTACTGAGTATTACTTGATGGATATATCTTTATATCTTATATTAATAACATTCAAGAGCATATTCAATCAAATTAAATCAGTCTTTTGTCCATGCCTGTTAGCTCTGAAGCCATCAATTTGCTAGTTTACTCCTTAAAATATATCAAATTAACCTAGCAGATTATCACATTTAAAATGTATAGTCTTTCTCTTAGGAGAAAACAGATGTTGATGACTCATCTTGCACTGACAGGAGAATTCAAGCATCTCTCCAATAAAAAGGCTGTTTAAAGAACAAACCCCTCAATATGTTCTGCTTCACTTCTTTCAAGAGTGAATTTGACAACACTGTGCTAGCCATGCCATGTGGATCTTAACATTTTTATTCAGTCAGCAATATTTCTGTTTCTATGCAAAATGATTAAAGCGTTCTTTAAGATTATCTTTTAAATGTGCAACATCAGATCAAATGTTATTTATAACCCTTGTGACAGAATGATCAACAGTTGCTGAGTTTAATTGTTAATTAGTGTAACTGTGTTCTGTGCTACAGACGGCAGATCAAGATTCGTGTCATTTCTCCCTTCATGATGATGGGAAGTCTTTATTTGGGTTGTGTCTGTAGAGTGCTGCAGGCCACTGACCAGCACCATCACTGTAAGATGAGTTCATGTGTCAGTGTAAAAAAAGTTACTTAACAGGAATCAAATATTCCACAAGCAGCTTTAATACAGAGAAAGACAGAGGTGCGCTTCTGAACTAACATTTTCTGAAATACATTTTGTACAAAGTCCTGCTGCATTTGAAATGATCAGCCATTGATATTCTTAACCATCAAACGGTTGAGATGAGACCAAACTCAGATTTGATCAACCCTTGTTTTTGTCAGTACATGCTGTATAACACTAACCTGCCCAAATGTTGCCCACTGTTTTGTAATATTAATAATTGTATTGTAACTCTAACAATACAGAAGATATCTTGTTGTTCTCAGGCTTAGATGTCAGCCATAGTTGCCTTATGTTTCATAATAACAGAAAGCGCAACACATTATTTAGAACAGAAACATCATGTAAATAACAGTTTGCAGTGTTCAGCAGAAGATGCGTTTACTGTCGAGTTCATCATAGTTTTACAGTATCCCATACAGTACAGTAGCCCATAACCGTATGTTTGTGTATTTCGGGGTCAATCTAACATGCTAGAAAAAGACTGACTCACTAATAAACGTATTTATAGATTATATGGTACAGCACTGTAACTATCAAATGAAATAGAGTTCTATAGATACAGCAGTTCCTATCCTGTATTATGTAGGCATGTGTGTGTATATACATTTCTGCAGGAAAGCAAATAAAGTGAATTAAACTGAAGTTAACCATTTTATCTCCTGTGGTGCTTCTTCAGTGAGGCAGAGATGTGTGGTTTAAATCCGGTCAATGTGTTTGTGTATTTGATTTGAGAAATGACAGTTAAATCCACAGCCTGTCTGTCTGATCGCAGACCCGAGCATGTGCTCACCGTCTGATCGCAGACACGAGCATGTGCTCACCGTCTGATCGCAGACCCGAGCATGTGCTCAGTCTGATCGCAGACCCGAGCATGTGCTCACCGTCTGAGCGCAGACACGAGCATGTGCTTAGTCTGAGCGCAGACACGAGCATGTGCTTGCTCTGCTTGTGCATTCCACTCGCTCTGACTGTAACTGTGGTTCAACTTACAGTGTTACAGTGTTCTTGGTGTTTTCAATGTTATTTTATTGAAAAAACGTCTTACGCTGCGTTCCAATACACCTACTTATACTATATACTAAAAGTATGCACTGTTTTTATGTGGAAAAGCATATACATTTTACTGTGTAGAAAAAGAGTATGCAGATACTACATACTAACACATAGCGGAAGTGACCGTTGTTGTCTAGACAACATGGTGATCGTTATCAATCACACACATCCAAATACAAGTACATCCTCTTTGCATTTAACCTTTTCCTCATTCATTATTTATTGTGTAATGATTACTATAAAATTTAATTTATTAATTAAAATTTGAAGCATTACATTTGATTTATTCTGTGTCGCGTCATCCACTCGCAATGGGTTGTGGGTAATATCAGCTGTAAGTGTTCTTGGATGTGTACTTTGAATTTTCACAGACAATATTACACCGGTCGGCTACTTGAAGAAGACTCATATTCAATAATACTCATAACAATAATACATAATCATTTCAACATACTATGATTCGGGACATACTCGCTCTGGTTTTAAACTGTTTAGGACGGAGAGTATGTGAATTGGGACAGAAGATCTTGGAAATGAATGCGCGTGTTATTTTAATGTCACGGGTAAGAGAAACAAACAGCGCATCGTTACACAGTGAAGTTCAGCTTTACACTGTCCATCAACATACTGACACTCTGAGCTTCCTGTTTTCTCATATAAACTGCTCACGCAAAGTGAATGAGGCACACAGCGAGGCAAAGCACAGATTTGGTATAAACGATATAAATGAGGATTTTCGTAAATGAATTTGTTTATTGAAAGCCTATGAGGCACTGTGGGTTTAGCACTTAACTTGCCTTAATGTAAAAATTGGAAACTGAAAATGGTGCGATGAATTACGAAAGATGTGCATCGTTAATTGATAATAATGTAGTTGTAGTTGTAGTGCCCCATTATGACACTCAAGATATTTTGCACTTTCACTTCCAGGTGTTTAGAAACGTCACTTCTAACAACACCAAATGAAATAAAATAATTTCTGCGCTTATTTTGTGTGCCAGATTCTGAGGGCTGTAAACACATAAATATACAAACATTTTGGTGCAATTTTAAATGTGTTTTCTAAAGAAGCTGTCAGAAAATCTCTTCACACCCACAGCTTCCAATTCCAGTTCCAGATACACATGCAGACTGATTAAATCCCTATGATAAAGATACAGGATGTGATCGAGATAAACACAAGAGAAGGAAGAGATACAGCGAGACTGACAGGATGTTGTTGAAGAATGAAGACAAAGAGAGCTAAATATGTGTGCTTTGATACAGACCCATGAAATATACAAGCTGGTAAATAAGACATAAATACACAGAGTAAAAAGATTAAGGAGATTTATAAAAGATTATTATTTTATATAAGTAATGTAAGAGCCTATCCAAGAACTGTACAGAGGTGTGGAAATAATATGGGAGTAAGCGGAAGCACTTTTAATATGAACAATGCATTAATTTTCATGTTCTTTATGCAGAAGCATGACGGCCCCTGTAGACTACAACCAGAGCCTGGAACAAGCTAACGTCCCCATCTATTGGACATACAAGTAAACGACAACGTGTTTTCTTTGATTTATTTATTTGTTGCTTTTACCACTTACAATATATAATGATCTTGTATTGTTTTGGAAGATATCAGATTGTTTTAAGAGAAATCTGTGTGAATGCTACAGGCTGGAGGAAATATTGACTTCTGCAGCTACAGTGGGCGCTGTACGGGACGTGTAGATCGTCAGACATTTCAGCCAATGGCATTGAAGTTTTGGGACACGCGAGCCAATTAAAGTGGTCGGGCGGGTCATACTTTAGTGTTGCGGAGATGTTGACTGCGGCTGAAGCGCCGCGGAGATCGTGAACAAATCATCACATTTATCGTTAAACTTCACCGACACTGCGGGACAATCAGTGTTATACAGTACTGTCGCTGTGAGGCGCGCAAAGTGAAAAGATATCCGCGATGAGAGGAAAAGAGCGCTCGCCGGTGAAGAAGCGTCCGAGGGCCTTGGATGATACACGAGACAGGGGCGGAAGCCACACGACCAGTAAGAAAATGGGGGTTATCTCGATTTCTGGCGGCGGGTCGTCTAAAAGCGACGGAGCCTCTGCGAGGCGCGGCTTGATCGGAGACAAAAGAGACAGCCGAGAGTTTGACGGACACGCATCCGGTCGGCCTGGAACTAATCACGGCTACACGAGCCCCGCGGCGGGCTCGAGCGGCAAGAATCACGCCTCGAGCCTGTCAGCTGAGGCGGCCGCGCGCACCAACGAGAGCGAGTACAAAACTCTGAAAATCAGCGAGCTCGGCACGCAGCTGAGCGATGAGGAGATCGAGGACGGACTTTTCCACGAATTCAAAAAATTCGGTGACGTGAGTGTGAAAATCAGCCGAGCGAACGACGAGAGAATCGCGTTTGTGAACTTCAGGAGACCCGATGATGCGCGGGCCGCGAAGCACGCGCGCGGCCGCCTGGTGCTGTACGACCGGCCTTTGAAAATCGAGGCGGTCTATTTAAATAGGAGGAGAAGTCGATCTCCGGTGGATAAGGAGCATTTTTCTGTCGTCGCAGGCCATAGACATTTGCACACTCAGAGGCCGCTCTCTCCAACCGGTCTGGGTTACAGGGACTACCGGCTGCAGCAGCTGGCGATGGGCCGGCTTCCTCCACCCCCGCCTCCGCCCTTACCCAGAGAGCCCGAGAGAGAATTTGCCCTGTATGAAGCAAGAGCCAGACCCGCTTACATTGCAGAGCGGCCCGCTGCGTTCCGGGAGGAGGACTTAATCTCCCCTGAGGACGATCAGAGAGCCAACCGCACACTGTTTCTGGGTAACTTGGATATTACTGTCACTGAAAATGATTTGAGAAGAGCTTTTGAAAGATTTGGGACCATCACTGAGGTGGATATTAAAAGACCCACTCGGGGCCAAAGCAGCACATATGGCTTTCTTAAATTCGAGAACTTAGACATGTCCCACAGAGCAAAAATCAGCATGTCTGGAAAAATTGTAGGCCGAAACGCCATTAAAATTGGTTATGGCAAAGCGACCCCCACCACACGCCTGTGGGTGGGCGGTCTTGGACCTTGGGTGCCTCTGACTGCATTAGCGAGGGAGTTTGATCGCTTTGGTACTATTAGGACTATAGACTACAGAAAAGGAGATAGCTGGGCTTATATTCAGTATGAAAGTCTGGATGCAGCTCAGGCTGCATGCACACACATGCGTGGCTTTCCTCTCGGAGGTGCAGACAGGAGGCTGAGGGTGGACTTTGCAGACACAGAGCACCGCTACCAGCAGCAGTTTCTGCAGCCTCCCCCCTTGCAGCACTATGACATTATGGCTGAGTCTTTTGCCCCTCGTGCGACCCCTGAAGCCATCAGGGTCAGAGAGAGAACTCCACCACTGCACTTCAGAGAACGAGAACTGTATGCTGCGGCGGAGTGGCCTGCACCTGCCGTTCGTGAGCGCGTGAGAAATGCTGCGTTTGAGCCCCTGGAACTCATGGAGCGGGAGCGCCGGAGAGAGGCCTGGTCTCTGGAGCGGGAGCTGCAGGGCAGGGAGACTGCTCGCAAACGCAGACTCCTGGAGGATGGCAGACCTCTGGAGTGCTCGCCTGACAGCAGCAGTGAGTGGGCAGCCCGTCGCCGAAGGCCGGCGTCTCTCGAGGGCAGCCCGGGTGGGAGCAGCCGTGACGGCCGTTTTAGTGACTCTGAGCGGCCAGTGAGAGCAGATCGAGCATCCCCGACACGAGAGAGTCGCAGCAACCTGGACAGAGCTTCTGGTGAGAAACACATCAAAAACAGCAGCAGCCTTTTAGAGTCGAGCATCAGAACAAGTCCAGCAGAAAAGAAACGCAAAGCTGATTCAGTCAAAGGTGCCTCCAAAAGAGAGCGAACTGAGAGCAGCTCCAAAAACAGCCAGGCCTCAAAGCAGGAGGCGGAGGAGAAGCTGAGCATGGCCTGGAATGGCATGTTACTCCTCAAGAACAGCAATTTCCCAGCCAGCATGCACCTCCTGCAGGGAGATGTCAGTGTGGCCAGCAGTCTCCTCGTTGAGGGCAGAACTGGTGGAAAGGTCCGTCAGCTGCGGATCACACAACGCCTTCGTCTTGACCAGCCCAAGATGGACGAAGTGTCTCGTCGCATCAAAGCAGCAGGTCCTGGCGGATATGCGGTTCTTCTGGCGGTACCAGGCAGCTCTGAGGAGACGTCATCTTCAGACCCAGCAGCATCAACACAGAGACCCCTACGTAACCTGGTGTCATACCTGAAGCAGAAGCAGGCCGCTGGGGTCATCAGTTTGCCTGTGGGAGGGGGGAGAGATAAGGACAACACTGGGGTCCTGCACGCATTTCCACCCTGTAATTTCTCTCAGCAGTTCTTAGATTCTTCTGCGAAAGCTCTTGCCGAAACAGACGAGGACTTCCTGCTCATGATCATTGTCCGTGGAGCATCTTAAGAATGAACACGTTCAGAACGAGTGTTAAACACAAGCGTCAGAGGTGTGCGTGTGTGTGCGTGTGTGTGTGCGTGCAGAAGTGATTCTACAGTAAAGTGTGTGTCAGTATCTGCTCTGACAGGTAAAAAAAAGAAAAAACTTTTTAGTTCTGCCCATTTATATAGCAGAACTGAGCTCTGTCAATATATTGTTGTTTTTATTTCCTGTTGTAAGTTTATTTACATGTCTTGTTTTTGATCGTTTGTTTCCTGCTTAACAGACTGAATGGAAGTGCGTGTTTTAGGATTGCAGCTTTTAATTTGATGTTGATAATTAAAAACGTTCTTGTTCCAGCACTTCCTCTCAACATGTAGTTCAGTCAGAGTGCACACAGCCATCATTTGAGTGAATCAGCTGATGTGCTTTATCAATCATTGAGTGATGGTGCAGATTCTGTAGATGTTCAGGTCTGTGGGGAACTGAAACAATGAGCGTGTGTTGCTCACTGAACTGCATGTTGATGCTGGTGCTCTCCAGTGACAAATGTCGTCAGTGTAAGAATGACTGAAAGCAGAGAACCGGCTGTATGTAACACCTGAAGTCCTCTTGTCACATTAAAACATATCTGTGTGTCTATTTTGATTATAAAGTGAGAGGTTTCTAAGCACTCTTAAGACCAAACTATAATATTAGAGCAAGTCTTGTGTGTTTAAAGATAAAAGAGGTATTAAAATAATCTTCTGGTCACATTTCAAAAGGTTTTGACTGAGGCATTCTGGTTTCAAAAAGAAAGTGTTAATTAACAATTATTATTGATATGAAAATAATAATTTGATTCCAAAAAATACTTCATTGTATTTTTTTCCACAGGACTGTGAACCAGATTTAAAGAGTTCACTATGATAATAATACTGTTCTTATGAAGATCTTTTCATAAACAAGAAAAACAGTTTTTCAAACCAATGTTACTTCATGCAGAAATGTCAGTTCTGCTGCCAGTTACTCATGTTAGATGTTTCATCTGTGTAACACAAGTGGTCTGTGAGTCTGGCAGTTCTTAACACTCAACATCGCTTGTGTTTCATGAATGAAAGATATATGGGTTTAGTTACAGTACTAGCCAATAATGACACAATGAAGAATTGTGTTTAGATTGACTAACAGTGAGATTACTGGGGACATAATGTTTAGAATCATCGTAAATTAAAACCAGGCCTGCGTGCTTGTACAGAACCTACAGAAACTGATGCTGCTGCATTTGAACTGTCAGCACAGATCTTTACATTTCAGTATGTTTGTAGGAAAAAGTGAAAGATATGTTTGAAATATTAGGTGACATGATTACATTAACTGTGTTATTGTCCAACTGCTTTTAAAATGACAGTTTGTACTTTCTGTAAATTCTTGGTCTGTTTGATTAGTTGCAGTGTACTGATGAAGAACTAACGCCTCCATGTATGGTTTTTATATTCACACTAAATTTTGTGTTCCAGAAGCTGATGTGTTGTTAATGTTACATTATTATGCGAGCTGTTTGTATACATGATTAAATGGACATACTGTACGTTCAGTCCCGCGCGCACAGGACAGGAGATTGACCTTTTCCACAAGTGGCCGTTTTGGATGCACGAGGGCAAGAGCTTTCATTTAGTGTTAGCAAACTCTCACAGTGAGCGTCTTGCTGCTTGTAATTCTTTGTGTGTTTATAGGGAAATATTGACGCTCTTTGAGTTGTGCTGTTCGTCTCTTGATTGGTGGAAACGGGAGTCGCTCGCTCTTGCACAGCTCTGATGTGATGTGTACACACACAAGTGCACTGGCCCCTCATTAAATCACATGATCAATAAATCATTTCATTTGAGGGAGAATTGATTATTGGAGATGCATTGAAGAACCGCTGCTGCTGCTGCTTTGTTGTTTCGGGAGGAAATTTGACTGAATTGTTTGTTTCTGCTCAGGAAAGAGAATTTTTCCCTTTGTTTTTAGCTGGGATCAGTGATGGCAGTGAGATAACAGCTCTTTCAGTGTTGTTGTTGATCTGTGTTTTCCACACTTGTGTCCTGGAGTTGCCCCACACGTTAATTACCCCATGGAGACACAATGCACAGACCTTCACTAAACTGAAACATGCTTCAGCACCTCCGCTGTGCTCTGAGTTCTCACAGCCGTTTCCTGCCACAAATTTCCATACATGTACTACAGCCTGGCCGGCCTGTCAGCGTCCAACCCATTCCCAGCACGATACTGTCTGAATGAAGCTGATGTCACACCAGCAGCTGTCTGTTTCCTCCATCTGCTGAGATGATTGTGTTTCACGTCATTGAAAACAGTGAAGGATCAGAATCAGAAAGCAGTTTAGAAAAGCACATTAGTCTTCAGTGTTCCGTGCGTCTTGAACTCAGTTTGATAGTTTTCTTTAAGTGTTCATTCAAAAACACCATCCAGATGATGCTTGTGTGGTTACCTGAGCCTGCGTAATGAAGACGAGCAGCATCTGGAGCTGTGTGCAGATCCCCACTGACTGAAGGAACCTCAGCCGTGTCACCTGGAGAAGTCCAGTCAACTGCACCAGCAGACCAGTCACACCACTGAACTGGTGGTGGTGGTGAGTAGGGGCAGTTTTCCCCACACTGGGGCATTAGAGCCTGCCTGCCTGCTACAGGTAAGTGTGTGTAAGTGTGAATAACAGGATCAGAACTGTATCAGTGGCTTTCAGAACATTTACTTCATTTGTTTCTCAGATTGGGAGAAAAATGCTACAAGTATTTTAGGCAGAAGAACAAATGTGATTTTTAGTGATTTTACACAAAAGAATTTAAATGATTCCGAGCAATGAGGATGTGTGTGTGTAGCTGAGATCACACACATTGTTTGTTTTAATATGGATGTCTGTTGTTTTCACGTGTGTCTCTTAATTCCAGCATCACACGGGACACAGGGATTCTGTAAGCCTTCTGTTCACAGCTTCCAACATTTAGAGTAACTTAGTTAACATTTCCTGTACAAACTAACTAGAATAAACCAGAACCTCATTTTAATGTAAAAACTGCTTTACAAACTAACTAGAATAAACCAGAACCTCATTTTAATGTAAAAACTGCTTTACAAATGAAACAGTTTTCCAAATGCACAAAACTAAAAAAATAATAAATAATATCTGTATTTGTAAAACTCACAAATGCACATGTGCTCTTAGCCTTTAACAGTTAGTCTGTTTGTATAATATAATGTTACTGTTGTGTCCAGCAGTGTGCAATGAGACATGTCTGTTAGATCACCATCTAAAGCTTCAGACCTTACAGATCTACCACTGAATGAAATCACTCATCTCACAGCTTTCTTCTGCCTGTGCTGGTACTGTCGTGAGGGCTCATTTCACAGCTTTCTTCTGCCTGTGCTGGTACTGTCGTGAGGGCTCATCTCACA
>JAZGTJ010012079.1:0-16225 GCA_036877575.1 Botia almorhae
AGAGGAAGACCAGGAACTCCACAGACATACACCAAGTAAAAACCTCAAACGTATATAAGACCAAAATAAAAATGCAGTTCAAACAGGAGCCAAAACAAATGATCCAGGCAGCAGCACAGCAGATCAGTCTGTATCTGAGAGGCTTGTACTTCAGAAAGGTCACGGGATGAACCACTGCCAGGTAACGTTCAAGACAGATCAGACACTGAAACAGAGGACAACCAGTGATGACTAGTCCTTTTAAAAAATAGGCAAATTCTGTGAGACTCGAAAACCAAAGCGTCAGTATGTCAACGAACCAATTCAGACTGACACCAATTTCACAAACAGAGAGATTGAGGTTAAAAAACTCAGACGCAATTCCATTCTCTCGTCCTCTCACGATGAGAAATATAACAAAGGAGTGTGTGGGAAGACCAAACAGGATATTGATGGTTAAAAAACAAATGTGCAGGGGACTCATTAGTCCCATAATATGAGACACAGGGTCCGAGGAAGATTGAGTTATGGTGGAGTTATTCATTTCCTCCTGGTCTTCTCAATGTAATCAAGGCTGCACAAAAAAGCCAAACAAATCCAAGAACTTTCCAAATATTCCAGCCTGTAAATATACACAGATCCCAATTTGAACGTGAATAATCACAGCGTTCCTGTTTAAAATTATTTTCACATACAGATCATTAATTCATAAATGAATAGTTCACCTAAAATTATTTATCATTTATATTTAGTCATTATTTTCCTTATTCACAAGTGAAAACCAGTTTGATATTTTCCTTCCATTCAGAAAATCCAGAAAATTCCAAAAAGATTCTAATTAGAATCTCCCAAGCTTCAAAACAGACAGAAAAACACACAAAATATAACAAACAGACCATTCATATAATGAAAGTCGTTTTTTACTGACAATCCTCTCTGTGTTGAGCTTTTAACTCCAGAAACAAACCTCTAGAACAGTTCTGCACTCCAGATAAACAGATTCATCCTAAATCTCCAAACCAGATGTCTCGTGAATGCATCGACTGTAGTAGCTTGAGCAATTGTCAAGATTCTTACTTAATAATGACTTAAAATGTCTGTCTGTTCTAGGTTAACATGTGGCTCACGTTTGGCTTTAGAATGCGTGTCGTGCACAAACTTTATCATCTATTTTATGATCATGTTAGATTCTAAAGTTGACATTTTATATTCTAACCTACTAAAGCAAGACTAGTGCATCATTAAAATTAGTTTTGTGCTCCGTGTTGGAAAAAGGGTCATATAGGAAGTTTTTAAACGATGGTGTGAAAGCAATGAATGAATTTTTGTAATGTCTAAACAATTTATTTAACACACCACAGTCTGTAATTCTTCACAATATGTAACTATTAAAATTAAAAATTACATTTAATGTAATGACAAATGTATCATATAGTCATTATATGATTCTGTATAATGATCATATGATTCTGTTCATTTCCTTCCAAAACAAGTTTTTTAGCTTGTTCATATGCAGAACATCATTCATAATTATGTCCTCTGAACAGAGTTACAGTTTTCTCAATAGCCAAATAAACAAACCTGCTCATAACTCTTAAACTCTGCCTATAGCAATCAACCCAGATGTGTTTGCATGTTATTAAATGTGAAATAAAGAATCAAATGAAAGTCAAGTGTCTGTCACCTGAAGGGTCCCGGTCTGTCCCAATCTCTGTGCATGTAAATAAATGTTGCTGTTATTGTCACAAGAAAACGAACATGGCTTCATATGTGTCGTTCTAAATGGTTTGTTGCACATGCAAACAGTACATATGCAAAAAAGTGAAGAAACATCATTTGTAATAGATGGTCTTCCATTCAAATGGCTAAAAGATTTGAATAAAAAAAACCTAAAATCTTCATGATACTATTTCAATAGAAAAAACAACAGTGAAGGAGTAACTTCTATTATCTATGGTAACTTCTATTCCTAGCTGATAAGTGCTAACACAAACCAGATTGCTAGCACCTAACACGTTTAATCAAAATGGGTTTTTAATCATAAAAGGGTTTAGACTTGAAACTTGAGACTTGACTACTTAAAAGCAAATGTAGGCTTTTAAAAACAACAGCTCTGTTGTATACTTTGAAAACAAGGAAAATGAAGGCCTCTTTTAAATAAAACAGTAAATAACAATTGGGTGACACTGTTTATGTTTAATCGTTTTAATTTAATTGAAAAAAGACAGTCTGGCATGTTGAATTAATTGATTTGAGAGATGACACAAAACAGAGTTTTTGGAAAAGGTGAAATAACTAGTAATGGCATGTTTTATAAAGAAAACAGGTGGAAGAGTTTTACAGTCCTCTGCAGGTAAAGAACAGGCTGCACAAATCCGGCCAACACAAAACAAGTTACACCAGATCCAGTAAACCGTTTTGTGTGTGAAGACATATATGATGACCGTAGTCACAGTAAATATTAGAATGAGATTGAACGCTCCTTATGTTGATTTCCTCCTCTCTCCCGGTCCTGACCGCTTCAGAGCTCTGAGAACAGCCACACAGCAGAACAGCTGGATGGAGAGGAAGACCAGGAACTGAATGAAGAAGAACAACGAATGTCCAACAAAATCTTGTACACCTGCAATGAACCTGCAGGCCACACAGGATCCACGACTGATGATCCAGGCGGCGATGGAGCAGATCGCTCTATATCTGAGAAGTTTGAACCACCGCCAGGTAACGCTCAACACAGATCAAACACTCAAACACAGGTCGACCCGTGATGCCCAGTCTTGTTAAAAATTTACTGTTAAAAAATGTTTATAAACCTGAAACTGTGTTTGTACAGGTGGCACAAGCTGAACACCTGATATTTACATTTTTACAGAGTCAAATTCACAGTTCAGAGATTGTCAACATTTGAAATTCTTTTTGAGAAACACAATTCTGTGTCATGACAAGATGACAAGTTTATGACATAAATCTCTCTGCTAATGCTCAATGTACAAACAGGTGGTTCAGGGTCATTAATAAAGTGTTGTATTGGAAAAACATAATAACAGCATCCATTTATAACAGCCAAACACAATCAAAACAAAATTAATGTTTGTGTTACATAACATAAAAAAATGAAGGGTTTATGCAAAACTTTATAGTGTCATAAAGCCTTTACTGACAGTGTAATCTAAGACATATTACACACAAAACTGACAAACGCTGATTAAATACGCTGGTTTCAGTCTTATTAGCTTGTCACGGCGCACAGCAAACCAGATACCCTCAAACAAAACTGAATATTTTGCTTTGTTGTTTTCAAACGATTCTGATGCCATTAAAAAAAGAGTAAGAGACCGTTTAGCTGAAGAAACAACAGAAAATTAGGCTACATTTCCCTTTTAGCAATGACAGAGGCGGAAGAGTTTTCCAGCATGGTGCAGATACAGAACTGGCTGTACAAATCCAGCCAGTACGTAACAAATCAAAGCAGTCATCCAAACTCCACTAATAAACGGTGTTTTGAAAATAACTAATATTCCACATATAATATATGGGAAATATATGATGACCGTAGTCACAGTAGTTATTAGAATCAGATTAAACGCTCTTCTCTTCATGTGGTTTTCCTCCTCTCTCTCTCTCCCTTTCTCGCCCGGTCCTGACTGCTTCAGAGCTCTGAGAACAGCAAGAAGGAGAAACAACTGAACAGAGAGAAAGAGGAGGAACTGCAGCAAAAAGAAACATGTATAAATTTCAATGGTGAATAAGACCAGAGTAAATATACAACAGAAACAAGAACCAAGAATAATGATCCAGGCAGCAGCACAGCAGATCACTCTGTATCTCAAAGGTTTGAACTTCAGAAAGGTCACGGGATGAACCACCGCCAGGTAACGTTCGACACAGATCAGACACTGAAACAGGGGACGACCCGTGATTATCAGGCCTAACAAAAAGTTTGTTAATGGTGATAAACTCGAATGCAAAAGGCAATAAAAAAACAATGAGAGCAAACAATTCAGACAGCTGCCAATCTCACAGACAGACAGATTAAGAATAAAGAGTTCTGTTGCAATTCCACTTCCTGTGACGATAAGCCATGTGATATAGGAGTGTGTTGGAAGACCCAACAGCAAATTGATGATGAACACATACATTTCCAGACCACACGTTTGTCCAGTGGAGGTGACAGAAGCTTCAGATTTGTTGACGTTCACTGTTGAGTTTTCTATTTCCTCCATGTCTGTCCTCTCAACCCCGGAGTCCACAAAACATAAATGTGTTCTTTAAGAAAAACAAAATATAGGCTGAGGTTCTTTATGATTCAGGTTTAAAATGAAAAACTATCGTATACATTTTTTAAATCTTTACTTCATGTCAGCTCATGGACACGATCATGTTGAGGGCATGATCCCATCAGCTTGAGTTTCATCTTTATTGTTGTTCCATTGGGTTTAAATATGTTGGTTATTTTGATGCGGTGCGTAAAGACCATCAAGAGAGCAAAAGAGCAAGACACTCTAGGCAAAACTATTTTTATCCACAAATAATGTTTTTTATTTTTTAACATTCAGTTCACATTAATTTGTATAATGTTTTGTATACACGATATTGTACTATATATATATATATATATATATACACACATTCACATTTTAAATAACCAGACATTCCAATAATAAAGAACCTTAAAAGTTCTAAAAATTAAAAGTTCTAGTAATTTGAATTAAGAATTACTTTGAGCAGAGTCTGCAATAATATAATCTTATTTTAGAAGTTTGTTACCTCAGGAGTAATTGTTGAGTCTCCAGATGCATACAAATCCCTGTGCTGAGTTCAATAGACTGATTTCAGAGCTGTCACAAGGATATATGTGCAAACCCTGCCCTACACATATTACACATCAGACATGCAAAAACAAAGCAAACAAATATTAAGTTTAACAAGACAGATGGTCCGTTTGAACAGAGCTACAGATATGCTTTGCTTTGCTATACACTCATATGACATATGAGCTTACGTTATATAACATCTTTAAAGAAATTATCACATAATTAGTGAGTGATAAGTCTTGAAAATCGATCTTCATTAATCTGATAATGGACTTAAACATTAAACACCAGATTTGTGAAGCATAAGCTTCAACACTGAAAATATGAATATCTGGGGATTTTACTGTGTTTTTACTGTGATTTTATGACTCTGATAGCAACAGCATAACAACCACATCTGAAACATCTACTCAGAATAAATGTTGGAAAAAAAAGGACAAGAAACAAAATACAAGCAAGTCTGTGAAGGACTCTGGAGGCAAAACAGGCCACTTTAGTTTGGACTAAAACTGTTTGTTATGTTAAGAACTTTTTATTAGCAGATAAATTGAGATGAAGTAGTGAATGTGGTGAAATATCACAACAGCAGATTTTTGGGGAAACAGAGGCAGAACATTTTTCCAGTGCGGTGCAGATAAACAACCGGGTGTACAAAACCAGCCAGCAAAAAACAAATCAAAGCGGAAGTCCAGACTGCCCGAGAATCGACATAAGTATGTGTAATAATCGTAAAGAATCCAGTGATAGTAAATGGACCATATAGCACAACCATAGTGACAGAAGTTATTAGTATAAGATTAAACGCTCTTCTCTTCATGTGGTTTTCCTCCTCTCTCTCTCTCCCTCTCTCTCCCGGTCCTGACTGCTTCAGAGCTCTGAGAACAGCCACACAGCAGAACAGCTGGACGGAGAGGAGGAGGAGAAGTTGCGTTGACATGAACCATAAATAGACAAGTTTATGTATTGACCCTATAGTAAACACGCAAAACAAACAGGAGCCGAGACTGAAGATCCAGGCAGCAGCACAGCAGATTGCTCTGTATCTGAGAGGTTTGAACTTCAGAAAGGTCACGGGATGAACCACCGCCAGGTAACGCTCGACACAGATCAGAGACTGAAACACAGGGCGACCAGTGATGGAAAATCCTACGAAAAACTGGTCCAATGTCGAGAGACTTTCAAACCACATTGACAGTATGAAGACCAAACTTTTCAGACAGATGCCAGTCTCACAAACAGAGAGATTCAGGTTGAAGAATCCTGCTGCAATTCCACTTCCTGTATCTGTCAGTATAAGCCATATAACATGGATGTGGGCAGGGAGGCAAAACAGCAGGTTGACAATGTACGTGCAGGCTTGCAGGCTATTCCATAGTGCAATGGACACAGTCGTGGAGTTGGTGGAAACTCCAGATGGGTTGAAGTTCACTGTACAGTTACTCATGTCCTTGGTTCTTTTTGAAATCTATAAAAGGAGAAAAACTGTCAATGATAAAAATCATCTGAATTGAGTAAATGAAGTCAAATTCGGATTTCGCAATATATGGTTCAACGCGATGTAGTTAATCATATTACACAGGCTTCCTTTAAATTTAATAAAATATTTACCATAATATTGGAGTCTGCGGGAGTTTCATATGTTATACAGAAAATTTCCTTAATTGTATTTCAATAAAGTTCTGTTCAATGAAACCGAAATCGGCTCAATTTAAAGAGAAAAGCTAAGCGTTTAGTTTTGCAATATTGTCGAGCATCAGACAGGAAATGTAATTAAAAGAGGAGTTTGTTACCCGTAGCAGGATCTTCCAGTTTCTGTGGGTGCGTATAAAACTCTGTGCTGTGTTTTGTAGACCGACTTCAAAGGTGTGACAAAGACATTCGTGCACGTATCCAAAAGCTACACGTTATAACAAACACCTGATATGCAAATATCACTGGAGTTGTTCATCTCTTCACCCTGTGCAGACCAAAAATGAATCAGGAATCTATCAGGCCAGAATTGCTCTCGCTTGACACTTGATTACACTTAATTTAGTGACATCAGATTCAGTTCAGACAGACAGACTGTTAGGAGTGTAAACACAACAAAGAGTTAGTGAGTAGGTTAACCTCCACAAATGAGCCATGCAATTTATATTTCAGCACTAAAAAGACAAAGTTGTCTTTTTGTCAGCCATCATTTAGAGTAAGAACAAACTTATTCAAAACGCTGAAAGCAGACACTCATCTGACAAATGGGTTTACATTAAAAACGAACACGAGCCATAAAGAAATCAAATCAAAACAACAGATGTGACTTATTATTTTTTGCCTTTAGACATTTATTTGCATTTTTCTCTGCCTAACTACATTCCAGTAGCCAGTTTTGATCACAACAGTGTAAGTTTCCTGTAAAATTACGGAACAGTCAACAAAATACATGAACAAATTTCTGAACATGCAGCTGCTAGATATGGTTGAAAAATAATGTCATTGAAGCCTCTAGATTTGGGTAAGACCCCACCGCTTACAATGGCTGGCTTCACCCCTGACATCACATAATTATACATTGGCTTGCCAAATCTCAACAAACACAAATGGAATAATTTAATACACAATGCAACAACTTTAGTCTCTCCACTTTTAAAAATGGTAAGATCTTATATAATAAAGACCAGCTACTTTTAAACGTTTGGAAAAAAATTGCTTGTTTGTTTATTAAACTGTGTGAGTCAGAGCCAATAGCGTCAATATATCGCACAATAGTGTTTTTAGAATAAAGCAATAAAGTCCAATAATATTAACATTCTATTAAATTAACATATCACATTAAAAATAAACTGTTTAAACGACCAAGCTCACGTGAAGGCTTATAAAATATATCACGTACTTTAGTACGCAAACCTTAAACCAAAGCCCAGCAGTACATGCGGTAATGCTCAGGTGTTCCTCAGATTTTGGAGATTTTTTATTTGCATATGAACTACTAATTTATCGGATTACAGAAAATATACATTACATTACACAAGAAAATACTACACTACAAAAGAGTAATAAATCAAAGTTTTTGCTAACAGTCTGTCATTTTTTCCATAACGTCAATGTTTTAATTGCAGCTGAATGGTGAAACATGCAAGAAAAATTACCGACATTTTATAATGTTTAGTTTCCCCACGCGATAGAGAAAAAAAACAGGCTGCACCAGACCAGCCACAGTGAAACACAACTGACCGATACACACACTGTTCGCATGCATTATATGTGGAAGAATAAATGATAAACAAAAAAAGTAGCATATATGAAAACCGTGGTGACAGTAGTTATCAGAATGAGATAAAACGCTCTTCTCTTCATGTGGTTTTCCTCCTCTCTCTCTCTCCCTCTCTCTCCCGGTCCTGACTGCTTTAGAGCTCTGAGAACAGCCACACAGCAGAACAGCTGGATGAAGAGGAAGAGGAAGAACTGGGTCATCCAAAAAATAAAATAACAGCCTAAACAGAACGAATAAATCATAGCGCTGAGACTTCCAGAAATACATGTTGCTACCCAGGCAATAACAGAGCAGATCAGTCTGTATCTGAGAGGTTTGTACTTCAGAAAGGTCACGGGATGAATCACCGCCAGATAACGCTCGACACAGATCAGACACTGAAACAGAGAATGACCAGTGGACATAACTCCATCTAAAAATCCAAAACCTATCCAGGAAATCTGAAAATAAATGCTGATAATAAACAAAAGATTCTGTATACACAAGAGTATCTCACAGACAGAAAGGTCAAGAATGAAGAATTCGGCTGCAAGTCCATTTCCTGTTCCTGTTACAATAAGCCAAATCACATATGAGTTGGTAGGAAGACCAAACAGAACGCAGATGATATAAACGACGGAAGACATTTCAAAATCTGTTTCCACTTCAGTGCCATTGGAAAAGAAGTAATCGGAGAAATTTGATTCATGAGTGGAGATCTCACTGGAGTTGTTCATCTCTTCACCGAGTGCAGACCAAAACAGAGCTGTGATCTATGAGTGAGAGAAACAGGGATAACACAGTACCCACAGCCTGCTAGGACTGCATAGACTACACCAAAATAAAGTAAACATCATTGTGAGTGATGTAATAATAGCTTTTACATGCCTAAATAACCACTTGTTTTCAATAATCACCACATTAACAAATTAACTCATTCAAAACGCACAGATACACAATGGTTTACTACAAAAACAGCATCCGAAGCAAACAAATGAAAACAAAACAATAGATATAAAATATGAAGTATGAGAGTGACCCTTCTGTTCACACGAGCTCAGAGGCATTAACAAACTTTATTAAACAATTCAAATTTTACAACATATTAAACTATTTAGAAGATCGGTTCTTATAAATGTAATCTAATAGAAACTTATTTAAATTCTCTTTTTATTTAAAATACTTTAGTAAAAAAAACGTAAAGTCTTATAAATTGCCCATAGCAAAATTTCTATCATTGTTTAGGACATTCCTTAAAGAATCCTCGAATAAAATAAGACTGTTGGACAAACGAATTATTGGATATGTTTTTTTTCAGAGGGATTTTAGAAGATTTGTACCACTTTTTAAGAAAGAAAACCATTCACATCAATTTATGATTTTTTTATTAGTTTTCGTACGCAATGATCACAGGCATTTACCATGTAACATGTGGAACCTTTAAACATTTCTAAATAACCATACTGGAACTTAGGAAGCCAATATCATCAGTTTTTCTAAACCAACTATATGAATAACATTACAGCACTAACTGCTATGAAGATACATTGAGATTATAAAGTATATGTCACACCTCTTTTCATCTTAATCCATTGCTTACATCATATTCAAATCATTGCTGTTTATGTATAAGGGTGCCACGGGTTTGGCTCCATATACCTTTAATTTCTTTAACATGTTTACATCATATCCAGAACCACATGGTCAGCGAATGAGCAGCACCTTGTGGTACCATCACAAAATTAATAGCAATAATCTACACACAACTAAATCTGACAAAACACAATTAATCTTTGTGTTACAAAATAGGATTACAAAGGATTTCACGCTGGGCTTCAGAGAGGCACAAGATTTGTGTTTAAAAACTTGTTCAATTTGCAAAATGTGTTTAGCTTGTCACTGAGGCAACAACCTCCATGTAACACCTTATGTTTACCAATTGTACATTTTAGAGTCAATAACATACAAAAATACATCGATGTTAACTGATAGAACTGATGTTAATGGGTAGGACAGGTGTATCTTAAGATAATTCTGCCTTGGTGATGAGCTATAGGCACTTTGTGTGCACATTTTTAGGCAGCATTTGTTAGTTTACACAAGAACCCCATATTCAGCGCGTTACCATTCTACACAAACCAAACAGCAAACAAAGAAGGTAATAGAAGTGGATAGAAGACTTAAATACACAGGGGCTAATGAGGCTAACAAGACACAAGTTAGAATCATCAGGAATAGGAAACAAGAACAAAACCAACTTTCAAAATAAGAGTCTGTATAATAAAGGCGCAAGGACAAGCATACACATTACAGAAAGAAAATTCACCTCTAACAAACAACTAACAAGCAAACAAAAAACAAAACCAGTTATCTGTTTTCAAAAACTAAAATTGATTTTAGGAGAATGTTTGCAATATTTTAGGAGGAAGCAAAGCAGAAGAGTTTTCCGCATCTGTGCAAATAAAGGACAGGCTGTAAAAATCCACCCAGTACATAAGACAGCATCGCAGGAATAAAATAAGCTGAAATGTACTTTTTGAACACAATGATAAAGATTCCAGAGATAATAAGTGGAACGTACATGATGACCATATTCACAGTCGTCAATAGAATGAGATAAAATGCTCTTTTCTTCATGTGGTTTTCCTCCTCTCTCTCTCTCCCTCTCTCTCCCGGTCCTGACTGCTTTAGAGCTCTGAGAACAGCCAAAAGGCAAAACAACTGAATGGACAGAAGAATCAAGAAGAGAATAGAGAAGAAAAATGCATGTGTAGTAATTTTATATTCAATTAAAGAAAACAAGCAAAACAAACAGGATCCAAAACTGATGATCCAGGCGGCGGTGGAGCAGATCACTCTGTATCTGAGAGGTTTGTACTTCAGAAAGGTCACGGGATGAACCACCGCCAGGTAACGCTCCACACAGATCAGACAATGAAACAGAGGACGACCGGCAATGAATAATCCTTGCAGAAACAGTGCTAATACAATGAAACCTAAAAACCATGCTGACAGCACAAACAATAAACAATCCAGACAAATAAAAATCTCACAGACAGACAGATTGAGGAAGAAGAATTCGGATGCAATTCCGTTTCCTGTTCCTGTGACGATAAGCCACAAAACGTAAGATTGTGTAGGAAGACCAAAGAGGATATTTATGCTCATCATACAAATGTGCAGACCGTTGATATCCGGAGTTAACTTAGGTGTGATGAAGTTCACTGTGGAGTTGTTCATCTTCTTGTTTGTCGTCTCAGCTCAGAAATTCAACAATATTCAAATAACATTTAGACTTTGATCTGATGGGAAGACAGAAATACAAACGCTCCTGTGTATCAGAATAATCAGATAACTCCAGTATAAAATGATTTACAGTAAAGCCATTTTACTACTGTTTTTTTTTATAAACCTCTATAAATAGTTATGCTATTTCCGAATTATCCACAAGAGAATTGCATTCTCATATTAAACTAAATTGTTCTTTTAATCTATACAAAATAAGGCTGTACTCTCATAGCATGCTTACTTTTCTGAATAACATATAACCATTTTTAATAGATTCTCTTCCTAACAGGTAAATCTTTGTTATTTGTACATTTTTATGTGTATTTTTGACAGAGAACAAAGCAATAAAAAATAAATCAAAAAGAGATGTTTATCACCTGGTAAAGTTCAGCCTGTGGATATTGAATTTACATCTACCCCTAAATGCAGAACATCTCTGTGAATATATATCAATTTCTGTACTTTGTTTTGTAGGTTGATTTTAAAGCTGCCCCAAGAATACATGTGCATAACTTCATCTGCTGCTGGTCATATATATAAAACCAGATATGCAAATATTTACAGTAGTCAAACCAAATGAAGTATTCAAAACAAATATAAGGCTAATAACATCAAAACGTCATATCTGACTAAATGTTTCAGTACTTAAAACAGAAAAGTTTTCTGTTATATGGATTTTATGTTCTACAAAATGTTTTTTTAATCTTTCATTAAGTAAAAAATGTGTCTTTCAACAGTCACCTTTTAGGATATAATGTACACCAGTAAAACTGGTTTAAAGACATTTGTTTTGACTCAATATCTAGTACTAATATTTCTAAATATGAATGAATGAATTCAAATGTGGAACACATTTCTCTGTATCTGAAAGGTTTGACTTCCAAACCACTGTTTATAAATCTGAAACTGAGCTTTTAACAGGTGGCACAAATGTTCATATGATAGAATGTCAAGTTTACGGCAGTAATCACTCTGGTAACCCTTATTGTAGAAACAGGTGATGCTGGGTTGGTTTATCGGTTAAACAAACACGCTGTTCTAATTTATCTACTGTGACAACCAAATCTAATGGAAACACTCAAAACAAACAACATGTGAGTAGAATAAAAATGCGTAATTATTTACTGACAGTGTGAAATCAGATCAAAGAGACAACTCAGATGAAGAAAAACAGTGATTTAAATTTCCCCATTCAGTAATAAAAGTTATCAAGAAGTTAAAATAATAAAAAAGTTTAGTAATAAACGAAAACGTTTATTAATTTAGTTTTTTCAAGGTTTATCCTCTGTTTTTTGAAAAACAGAGGCAAGAGAGTTTTCCAACCCTTTGTAAATAAAGACCAGACTGTACAAAACCAGCCAGACTATAAAAAACAGAAGAGGGAAGCCACAACGCCTTAGTGTTTTGTTGTATCAGAGCGAAACAAACTCCAGTCATAATAATAGGAGTGTATACCGTAACAGTGTTAACAGTAGTTATTAGAATGAGATAAAACGCTCTTCTCTTTATGTGGTTTTCCTCCTCTCTCTCTCTCCCTCTCTCTCCCGGTCCTGACTGCTTCAGAGCTCTGAGAACAGCCACACAGCAGAACAGCTGGACGGAGAGGAAGAGGAGGTAATGAATGGAGAAGAACATAGAATATCCCAAAGAATCTTGTGTACCTGCAAAGAAACTGCAGGCCACACAGGATCCAAGACTGAGGATCCAGGCGGCAGCACAGCAGATCGCTCTGTATCTGAGAGGTTTGAACTTCAGAAAGGTTACAGGATGAACCACCGCCAGGTAACGCTCCACACAGATCAAACACTCAAACACAGGTCGACCCGTGATGCCCAGTCCTGTTAAAAAATGTGCTAATTTTAAGAGACTTGGAAACCAATTTCTCAGTATAAAAATCAAACAATTCAGACAGTTAATAATCTCACAAACAGCGAGATTTAGGATAAAGAACTCGGATGGAATCCTGCTTCCTGTGTCGGTGATGATAAGCCATACAACACAGAAGTGTGTGGGCAGTCCAAGCAGTAAATTGAAACTCTTCACACAAATATCCAGACTGCGTATTATCCCAAATGAATAAATTGTGGAATTAGCAGATGTTTCGGTAGTGCTGAAGTTCACTGCAGAGTTTTCCGTCATTTCCATCTGGTTTGACTTCCCAGGTCAGAATCTAGCAAAACATAAACATAAACATGATTTAAGAATAAAGAGATTTGTAAACAAGTCAGTGCAATTCAGGCTGCATGAAAACCAACATCAATCATTTGAAAGTTTTAAGGTACATTTTTAATCAATCTAACTTGTTAGTCTACAGTTTTCCTATTCTAAATTCACTCCATATTATTTGACTCTGCACTCAATGCACATGTACTATTTGACTTATGAGTGTAGAAACCATTCTGTTAGCCATGCATAAGCCTTATATATCACTTAAAATGTAATTTAGTTTTAAAAGAGTTTGTCACCTGGAAATTTCTGTGCTGTGTTTTGTAGACTGACTTCAAAGGTGTCAGAAGAAAATGTTTATATGCATTACTTCATCTGACACAGTCTTATATAAAACAAGACATGCAAATATTTAAAATGAAAACATATACGCCACATACACACCAATAGTGTTACATTAGAAAAACATCATTCACTTGTATAGGGATTTTTTTTAGCTTATGATCCTTTTAAATTTATGTTAAAAGATATTTTAATATTTTGTAGAAGGATGCAAGACATGTTGTAATATTTTGTGAGCTATGATGAGCACAAATAAAATGAGCTGAGAACAATAAACATGTGACAATGTATTTCAATATTTTTAATATATTAGAATTAAATATTACAATAAAAAATAATTTATTACGTGATTGTTGTTCTCTAAAACAATGTTTATAAACCTGAAACCTGTTTTTACAGGTGGCACAAGCTGAACACCTGATATTTACATTTTTACAGAGTCAAATTCACAGTTCAGAGAGAGTCAACATTTAAGCAATTTTTTGAGAAACACGATTCTGTGTCATGACAGGATGACAAGTTTATAACATAAATCTCTCTGTTAATGCTCAATGTACAAACAGGTGGTTTAGGGTCATTAATAAAGTGTTGTATTGGAAAAACATAATAACAGCATCCATTTATAACAGCCAAACACAATCAAAACAAAATTAATGTTTGTGTTACATAACATAAAAAAGAAGAATGAAGGGTTTATGTAAACATTTATAGTGTCATAAAGCCTTTACTGACAGTGTAATCTATGACATATTACACACAAAACTGACAAAAGCTGATTAAAGACGCTGGTTTTCTTCATAAAGAGTAAGAGATTAGCTGAAGAAACAACAGCAAATTAGGCTACATTTCCCATTTAGCAATGACAGAGTTTTCCAGCACGATGCAGATACAGAACTGGCTGTACAAATCCAGCCAAAATGTAACAAATCAAAGCAGTCAGCCAAACTCCACTAATAAATGTTTTACAAAAAATAAATATTCCCAATATAATATATGGGACATATATCATAACCGTAGTCACAGCAGATATCAGAATGAGATAAAACGCTCTTCTCTTCATGTGGTTTTCCTCCTCTCTCTCTCTCCCTCTCTCGCCCGGTCCTGACTGCTTTAGAGCTCTCAGAACAGCAAGAAGGAGAAACAACTGAACAGAGAGAAAGAGGAGGAACTGCAGCAAAAAGAAACATGTCTCAATTTCAATGGTGAATAAGACCAGAGTAAATATACAACAGAAACAAGAACCAAGAATAATGATCCAGGCGGCAGCACAGCAGATCACTCTGTATCTCAAAGGTTTGAACTTCAGAAAGGTCACGGGATGAATCACCGCCAGGTAACGCTCGACACAGATCAGACACTGAAACAGAGGACGACCGGTGATGACAAATCCTTGTAAAAACAGGCATAAGTTGTAGAGACCTGAATAACAAACAGTCAGTGCAAAGAAAAAGAAATTCAGACAGATTCCGATCTCACAAACGGAGGAATTGAGGATGAAAAACTCGGATGCAATTCCACTTCCTCCTCTGAAGATGAGCCATATAACCCAGGAGTGTGTAGGGAGACCCAGCAGTGAACTAAGGCTGTACACACAGATCTCCAGATTGCTTATTAGCCTAAATGTATGCATGGTGGAGTTGGGAGATGTTTCAGCGGTGAAGTTTGCTGTAGATTTATCCATCTTCTCCTGGTGTATCTTGTCAGAAGTAACAACAGTATTATACCAGTTATCTACAAGTCAAAACAAGTCATAAATATTTTTTGATGGTACATTTAAAAAAAGATATAATTTAATTTGTAACATTTTTATAATAATAAATAATATGTAATAATTTATATTATAGGTATGTTATTGTTTAATAAGAGTTTTCCAGCACGATGAAAATAAAGAACAGGCTGTACAACTCCAGTGTGTGGAGTTGTACATATATATATATATATATATATATATATAATAAATTCCTGTTTGTCGTCCCCAGTTCACGTCCGAAAAATCATCAAAAAAATCATCTATGCAAAATCATCTCATTTCTATACATAATGACTTTTATATACAGGTCATTTTAATTCCAGTTAATTTTAATACACTAACTGCAGCGCTTAATGTAATTCTACACAAAAGCCCTGAAAAATATCCACAGTGACATATTTATTGTTTAGCAGAACATCGAATGCGGTCATGGTTACCTGAAGCGTGACAGCCAGTGTCTCTGCATCAATAATAATCTCTGTGCTGTTATGAAGACCGACTTCAAAATAGACGCGCTAAAATATGTGATTTACTATGCGTCAGACATGCAAAAAAAAGCATCAGACATGCAAATTTTTGCACCATTTTTTTCCATTTTCACCTTTTATGTAAAAACGGTGAATTAGTGTGTTTTAACTGCACCAGACTTAAGTAACT
>JAZGTJ010012080.1:0-16222 GCA_036877575.1 Botia almorhae
TCCCTGCAATTTCCATATGTCATCCCGCATGTGTTTGTATGTTTACACATTACGTCCACGTCTTAGGTTGTGCTGTCACCTTGAACAAATCATGGTGGCGTAATAACCTAGGCTGCAGATCTACAGCAGTGTGTGTGTGTGTGTGTGTGTGTGCATGGTATAATAGCAGGTTTTGTGTCAGGTTAGGAAATGAATCAGTGTAAGCCTGTGCTAAGCACCTCTCTCTCTCCCCCTTTCTCGTTCTGTTATCATATTACTCCACTGATAGATGTTCCCTCCAACCCTGGAGCTAAAAGATTAATTTGTTTAAGCAGAGCCCAATGCATTGACCTTGGAAGACTCTCTCTCTCCTGTGATGTGGGTTTTGAGTTTGACCAGAGAGACTAATAGACAGATTGTGTATTAATTTAAATGAAAGAATAAAAAAAACATAGGATGTTGAGCACTTCTAATGACCAGAAGGTAACTGGGAACAACAAATGTAGCCCATGGTGCTACATTACCATAATGTGTCAGAGGGTTGCTTTTGCAGCAAATTACTGTTCACGGTCTTGGAAAGCTTCTGTGAGGCTGATGATTGGTCAACAAGGAGATCGTGCTGGCAAGATGAGCAAGAATGACCACTAATGAGAAAAAGAACATGAAAAATGAATAGTTTTGAAAGGAAATATTGTCATCTTGGAATATTGGAAACAGAGAAGACTGTAAAAAAACATTTGCCTTCTTGTAAATGGACGTGTTAAACCCTTACAGCCCCAAACAAACATGCAAAATATTTCATTTCTTTATATTTAGAACAGTTCATTTTTATATTTTCTTTGACACTTTTCATGTTTTTGAATCATGAATTGTGAAATAAATATACAGGTCAAATACTTAGATGATTGGTCATTTTGATTCCAAACATCAATGATGTGCAGGAAGTGTGACTTTGACATGCTGAGCAATTCAAATCAGGCCAAACCTTCTGCTATGATACATTTCAGTTGTAACATTGGTTAAATGTTATATAAACCCATATTTATTGTAACATATTCACTATTTAATTGCTTTAAACAAGTATTGCAATTTTGTAACAGAGCGTCTCTAAGGGTTATATGAGTCATGAGTGATGTCGCTCATGACTCTATTTTCTGATGAAATTTTAAAGCTTTCTGTCAAACTCTGTTCTGTGTGACCACAGCCCTAAACCTGCAGAGGCTGGGTTTCTGTCATCTGTTGACGGCGTTCATCTCGCTCTCTCTTTCCATCTGCGATGTGAGTTTTTAAGCTCTGTTCATGTTTTCATTCATCTATTAGAACTGACAACCAGTGAGCGGTGTCACAATCAGACAGAATGAATGGATATGACCTTAATCCATTGTGCACTGTGGTCACGTACACACAGCACAGTTTGGGAGTGACAACAGCATTTACCTGCAAGAATAAATCCCCTAAATTATCAAACCATGTGTATGGAATACAAGAGTCATTCTTGGATCCACAATGGTTAACAAAATTTGAAATTATAATGATGGTGTATACCAGAAACACTGCTGTATGGTAATCTATAAATATAAAATCAACTTAAATGCCCACATCACCTACATAAATACATATATTAGATTGTTTAGGTGTAAAACCATGAATATGAAAACTGCAAAAAAGGAAGTCCTGCTTTAAATGAAAACAGCCAATCAACTTATTTCACCTGGTCTTTACGACAGTTCTGTCTCTTAGCTGGACCAACCAGAAAAAATATGCCGTTTTTAACCTTATCTAAGGCAAAAAAAGAAGAAAAAAACACACCATGTTTATCCGTTTTTATTAGTAACTGATATATGTTACTGAAACATACCACAAGATTAGCAAACAAGATTGGAGATTTGAGATTTCCCAGATTCAAGCAGATAAGCACTATAATAACGTGACTGGAAATAACTGCCAGGGGCATTACCAAAATGGCCGCCAACTGGACAGACTTATGTTTTTAAAAGCACTTTGGAACAGTATGGAACACTCTGAAGAGATGCTGGACTAAGGTTAGATCTTAACATTATTCTGGTTTCAGCCAGACAGCACACAAACAGATTCAAAATGAACTGTTTAGCACATGAGTCATGCCAAGCCTCAAGACCACATATCTCCCTAAAGCTGCACAGCACACTAACAAATTAAGATGAATAGACCGATTAACAGCAAGACAGAGCGAAAACATTTTCATTTTCTCTTACCTCTGGGACAAATATGAATGAATGTTTTGATTTTAACTGGCCCAGGTAACAGTCATTGATTTCAACCGTTTCATTAAGCTACCTACTGTCATCTAGCATTTATACTAGGCAGCGTTGCACTACTACACTGAGGTTTTGATACTGAACATTTCACAAATCGATTGAGCCCGTAATGGTCAATCTCACTGAAAATCTTTACAGACAAAAGGAAAGGTCAAGCATTGACTTTGATATCAAGTTAGTGGTGGCGGGGGTGGGGTGTCATACATGTATTGACAGTGAGGTATCTCCATTTACATACACACAAACATGAAACACACACCAACACACATTGGAATTAATTCCCTTGTCACATCTGCTGTTGCTGTACTTCTCTAGTGTTATGCAGAACGGCAGGGGTTGAGCTGAGGTGCGGCTGTCAGAATTGATTCCGCCTCTCCATCCAAAGGGTCATTAGAGATAAAGTAACCACTCTGTGCGCTGTCACTGACGAATTACACTTTGCATAACCAATCATCTCGGGCCTGACAGACAGGCAAATGATGATGTACGCAGAAGGATGCCGAATGTGACCTTAGGACCCAACGTGCCCGACACCCATTCTGAGCTGAGAGCTAATGCTAAGTCTTGCTTCAGCTACAGACTTTATTTTATACGAATTTAATTTGTTTTTATTTATTCTGTTTTCCATCACTTGTTGCCTTTGGGGTGAGGAGGCCAGAATGGAGAAAATGAGGACTGTCAGTTGTGGTTGTGGCCGGTAC
This sequence comes from Botia almorhae, assembly GCA_036877575.1. Taxonomy (NCBI): domain Eukaryota; kingdom Metazoa; phylum Chordata; class Actinopteri; order Cypriniformes; family Botiidae; genus Botia; species Botia almorhae. Next base: position 2,978 of record JAZGTJ010012080.1, read on the forward strand.
AGTGAGGGTCATGTTTGATTTGTTTGGACTGGGCTTATTCTTTCCTAATTGAGTTTTCCAATCAGCGGCCGTACGATTGTTTATGTGTGTTTGTCATAAAACAGACACTGCTAATCAGTGCGGGATCAGTGTGATGTATGACAGTATATTTCCTGCCCTCTGAACCTCTGGGATCTGTACAGATTCAAACTGAAGATGAGAATAAAGACTGGTCTTTAAAAACTAAACAAGCCTAAACAAACTTTGTTTAGGATTCGTTCACCAAGTATTATAAATGCTGTCATTATTTACTCACCCCCGTGTTTCAAACGCCAGGCTGTTATTTTGTTCCATGGAATACAAAGGAACAATAAAACAATCACGAAAATTGCAAGTGAAAAATTACAACTCGTGATCACATTGAGTCATATTTAAATGTGAAAAAGCATGAAGAAGTTTTATAAACTCTGACAGAAAGTCTTGCCTTAAATAACGACGTCTAAGCCTCCTCTCACACAAAACTACTGAGGGACTTCAGAGGATCTGGAATATACTGTAGCACTGGAGTCTATGAACTGCTTCCATCAATGCTTGACAGCCATGGTCTTCTAAACTGCCGTTTGGAAACAAGTAGCATGTGAGTTACTCCAAAATGTGTCCTTTTGTGTTTCCGAACATGTAGGTGAGTAAATAACAGTAGCGTTCTAATTTTGTGGTAAACTAACATATGAAGGTTTACTTTTCTAGGGCACATGTCCCACTTGCGTGCCATCAAAAACTCAGGAGACAGTTTAACAGGAAAATTGTGTTCATATTGGCGGTGAGTCACACAGAAGTGCTGAGATTCATCACAGTGCTGAATGTTTATTTTTAGACGGGCCTTTTGTGAAACAGCTGTTTTTTCTCTGGCCAGGAAAGTAAGAGGACAGCAGGTGTTTGTACAGTCAGATGAATATGGAGGAATGAAATTAGGGTTACATGCAACGCTGCTCACTCTCCCTGCTACACTAACCACCGTCACGAGAACCAGAGCCACAATAAAGAGCGAGCGATGCTATTGGATAGTGAAGCTGAAAGGCAAATCCCACATAAATCTGATATTATATTTGTCTCCTCAACCATAGCAAAATGGGAAATGTTTCTATGTCTGTACAGAGTTTCTGTGTCATGTAAATATTAATGCTGTCATGACTCAAATTCTTTTAACAGGCAAAGCATTCTGGTTTTCACATTCATTTATAATGCATCATTTTCTCAATCTCAAAACGATGCCGTATTTTCTGAATTGATGACAGAACAAATCTTCAAACCAAATGGCATTTTAGGAAATACAGCACAACCCCACGTTCCAAGCAAAACATTTTATATAAACAAGAAATAACAGGTTAATATGATGTACTAGACCCTTTACTTACTCTAGAACACCTGCATGGGTAGATGGGTACCTCATACATGCACTTTAAATGACCTTGAGACCAGCTGGTCAAATGACTTTGAAGTAAGTTTAGTTTGCTTGCCAACTCCATTCCTGATACTTTGTTTTTATATGCAATGAAATATAAACATTTTACTTTTAATTCATGAATATATTCTTAATAAATGAAATGTCAAAAGTGTCCAAGATTTGTTTAGAGTCACTGTACCTGCTAGACATAGTATGCACTCAACAGTAACCATTATGCATTTACCTTGTCTTGGCCAGTTCTTCTCCACATTTTACTTTGTGTCAAGCCTACACTGAACCATTCGTTCATTCTGCTTTTATATCATTAAGCTGTCAAATTATCATGTTAAACTCCAATGAATGGTTCTAATTTATCTACCTTGGAGCTTCAAAGATAAAGAGTATATACTTAATACACTTGCACACAATATGTGAAGGGTTTATGACATCATGTAGCATTCCAGCTGCTTCTAAACTCTCAGGCCAACCGCAAAATGGAATCCAGGACAGTTGCTTTTTCCAAGGCATTCAAAAGCAAGGACAATAGGTTTTATTTCGGGTGCAATTAGGGTAAGGAAAGTTGGGCTAGATTAAAATCAGAGAAAACTCCATCCCCGAACGCCTGAACTCGACATAATGCGGCTCACAGCTGGAAAAACGGTGTGCGAGTGAGAACTAGAGAAAGCGCAAGAAGAAATGAACAGGAAATGAACATGGAAATGCAGCAGGGAATAATTCATGGTTTTATATGGGAATAAAGAATAAATGGAGCAATTTTCCTCTAGACAAGGTGACATTAAAAATGTCAGCGGTAATTGCGCGCGGGTTAGCGCGGCGAAAAAGCTTAGCATTATGGGTAATGCTCGAGCAGAGCTATCATTAACATCAGAGGCCCACTGTAAGCCTCTGTTCAGTTTTAAACCTGGTAGTTGAGGTCAACACACATCTTGGAGGCATTGAAAGAAAGTGAGGAGCATACGGGTGGTTTCTGAATGGAGAAAACAGGGCTTTCAGTGACCTTCATCTTAAATCGACGGTCCACCTCTTGTCGCCCGTAGAGAAATATCAGTCATAGGCGAAAGGGTCAAGCGATCATGTTCTTGCCATGGGGACTTAGGTTTCTGTATAGCTGCGTCCCTTCTCTATGTGTCAGCAAATGTCACTGGTGAGGAGCACCTACACCTGAACAATTGCTATGACCGTATTGGTCCTCATAGTCTACCTGACATTCTGCTTCCTTTGACATTTGGGTTGACACATGAACACACACACGCACAAAAACAAGAGTGAGAGAGTGCCATGAAAAGTTTCAGAGAATGTTGTTCGGGACTTTACTTTGACAGAACTTCCGATTGGTTGAGCTGACCTCCGTGACCCCCGGAATTCATTTCTTCGGGAATGCAGTGCCAACATTGAGAACCAAAGGGCTGAACACATACACACAGAGGAAAGTGAGAACATAACAAAGCCCAAGTTAAAGGCACCAGATTGGAGGGTCGACTGTGAAGGTTTGTCCAGATTGCTGATACGTCATTACATTATTTACCTCTCAGGTGTTCTGGTGAATGAAGATGATGTTTCCAAACTCTTTTCTACACTCTTCAGTCTGGTGTCTGAGTTCAAAGTGTATCGGAAGACAGATGACATGGGAAATGGACAGGAGGCACTGGGCTGGACAAGAAGAGACAGATGGAGACAGAATCACAGCTGCCATTTCCACAAGGTGGAGCAAGGGACAGTGTTGGAAAGCTACATAAGTAAGGTGGGGGTTTTTTATTTGTTGCCCTGTCGTTTCTTCACCCTGCAGAAAAAACACCTTAAATCAGCTTAAGCTGGTGTACTAGAGTAAGCTTGTTTAAAATTATATCCCAGGCTTGACAAATCAGTGCTTAGCTAGTTTGGCTGGACAGGTAAAAACATACTCCCAACCCTTAAAGTGAGCTATCAGATCAGCCAGGTCCAGCTGGAAGACCAGCTCAAACCAGCAAACTAGACAGGTCGAAGCATTTTTGGGTTGGTTTCATAAGTGCAATCTTGACAATAAAACAGACAAAAACAAACCCACTGACAAACAATAAATGACACCGTAATATATCATAACAGCCATTCTATGCGTACATCATTACATATCAAAGTCTAAACCGATTCTAGAGCTGATACTCTTTAATGTGAATTTGTCAAACACCCTGACATTATTAAAAGCCACAACAACCCTCAGTCCTTCCGTTTTTATCAGAAATGTATGTGCAAGAATGTGGATACGATTTTTGTGCTGCAGAACATTAATCTATGCCTCTGTGTCACACAGGGAGGTGGGCGAGGGGTCGGCTGTCCTCTTTAAGGTCTCCCTCCCATTAGCCCAGACTCATCAGAGAGATTAATCGAGTCCCGAGCGTGCCGGCGACACATTCGTCAGGCCACTCATCCACTAATACCATCCTTACGATCCTTTCTTCCCTCTCATTTTTACTATCCCTCTCTTTATTCACTTCAAAGACAAAGGAAGGTCAGATGTGAGACGGACAGGGAAGGATGGAACGTGACTCGTGGATCGTGTCTAAGTGGTCACCATGGAACACAGAGGAGTTTGTGTATTTCCATGGGGGACATTGAAAGGCAGCGTTGGGCTAGGAACGAATGGTGTGGGCTTGAAAAGGATCTTGTGAACTGACATTTAGATAATTAGGCTTGCAGTATGTTGAAACATCAAGTGGAAATCAATGTAGATATCAGAACGGAAAACGAGTCAAAAATTATGACATTTACTGAGAAAGCTGCTTTGCAATGCACAAACACAATTTTATGCAATTAGCCTACTGATATTAAAATGAGTTATTGGCCTAGTGTAAAATAAATATTAGAACAGCAGCAATTCAAGAATTCAAGCCTTGGGGGCCTCAGTCCCTCACCTACTATGATTTGTTGCAGCCAGAGACATTCTAGTACAGAGATCGGATGCTTGTCTTACAAATAACAGGAGAAACTGGAAAGTTCAGTATGGCAGCTATAGAAAAGAAAGTCACAACTACTAAGTAAAAGGGCCAATTGCCAATAAGCCAGTTGGCAATAACTTGCCCATTGCTCATGTGTGAGATTTTATTCCTGTTTTGACATGCAGATGGCAAACAGTTTTTCAGATTTGGGTCTTTCCTTATTCAAATAGAAAGGAGCTTCAGAGCTTCAAAATATATCTGTCATGAAGACGGCCAAGTGGACCGACATGCCTTGAAAGAAATTTGCTCAGAACAACAAATCTCGCTGAAGAAACAAGAGGTCACAGGTTTTTGTCTTGCTCAATTGCCGCCTTCATTGTTATTAATAGGTTCTACCATAACAGTCCTATAATGTTTGTACCATAATGTTTCAGTCATCAAATGCAACTGGCTTTTCTGAAACTTTTTAGCCTGACGGTCTTTAAGAAAAATAAACCATAAAAGTTTGAAAACATTTGATGAGAATGTAAGCCGAAGAGCCCTTGTGACATATGGCAGTTGTCCTGAGTCATGGACACTCGCAACGGTAACTTGAGAGTAATCCATGCGAGACGGAACAGAAGGACATAACTGTTCAACAGAGGGACATAACTGTCCAGCACCTCTGTGACTCAGCGTCTGGATTCTCAGTTTACAGAAACACAGAGACACAACTCCTCTTCTCCCCTCTCCATCTCTCTCTCTCCATCATTCTCTTCATCTGAAATTTTCCATTCAAACTACATATGTCCCACTGCAGCCTATGTGCACCTCGGCAAACAGACAATCCTGACTAGAATTCACCATATCCTTTCTGTTTTCTTATTCGTCCAAATTTCAGGCAAGTAACCAATCACAAATCTGCATCTCAACCCTCATTGTAAAAAAAGGTGCTTGCAGAAATTTAAAAAAATATTTTAAAAATACATTTTAAATATATTTAAATTTAAAAATTTAAATATATGAAAGCATCTTTGAGCATGCTTTCCCTGCTCTCTTTAAACCGTTTTATATTTGTTCAATATTATGTGCAATATTATATGATATTAACAACACCACTTACATTCATTCATCACATGATCCCTTATGAGAGACACACCCCTCATGAAGTACCTTAAAGAGCAACATACATACCTCAGGACCTGATATTTGAAACAAGAGTAACAATCCCCAAAATGATTAAACGGCGGAACAAACTTATCATACAATACACAAGATTCATAAATACAAAACATCAAAAATCGTATTATATTGAGTTAAAAAAGCTGCATTGATGCATTACGTGTGTTTCTGTAATATGTGAGCTGCTAGAACTACAACTACAGAACTACAAATTACAAATATATAGAACTACAAGTATATAGTAACTCTTAAAGGTGGATTAGACCTTTATGGGCTAGCAACAGCAAGCTAGCTTTAAAAGCTAGCTTTGAGATCCCACCCTTCCCTCAGAGTGCTGTCCAAAGCCACGCCTTTACCAGAACACATAAAGGAATACATAGCTTGACAGACCGAATGTAACGATTGGCTGAGCGTTTTATGGTCCTGAGCCCTACAAAGAAGATATATATTGATATAAATATATTTAAACCACTTCAATTAGTGATAGCTATTATGATGTAAACAGAGACTTTAAACCAGCATATAAAGAAATGTTTCTGTAAAAAACATTTAAGAACATCTTTACAGTCCTGCTACAGTCTCCATCGCATGCCTACCCTTAAAATCAACAGCTATTTACGCAACGAGAGCCCTTCTGCCGATTTCGCAGACCGTCCATCTTTCTTAGCCAGGGTGTTAACTTTTTTTGCGAGTGGCCGACAAGATGAGCGAAAGAAAACATGGAGGGGAAGCGAGGCAAAAATATCCCATTAACTCAGGAAATTGGTACAAGCTGTGCCACAGCACAATGCAATCACCTTTCCCATCTTAGCATCCCCTGTCCCCGCGCCCTCCCCTTCACCTCGTCCAACAAGTGCTGGAGTCATGTGCACTTTGTTTTCCCATCTACCATTACAGACCTCAATGTGGAGGTAGAGAGGAGGACAGAGTAGAGTGGAGAAAGAGAATCACAAATAAGTTCTCTTTAATGTCTCCATTGTTTCTTATAACCACCAATAAGAATAAATAGATGTCTCCTCTAATGTTTCAGAGGAGATCTCAAAAACAGTTCACAGATTTGCTAAATAATAATTATAATAAAGAATGTGGTTCGATTTGTAGCACTCATCCTATTTTGTTTACAAGTTTAAAAAATTGTTTAGAAATAACAATTGTATATATTTTCATAGACATATTTTGTGCAAATAAATTACTGATCAAAACTGTGTCCTTTATGAGTTAAATACATTTTTGAAATGTCAGTTTTAAAAGAGACTTTTATTATGCCAGTAGTATTAAGGGTTCATGAACTGCCCACATTTTATTGGACAGGTCTTTTTTCGGTCTGTGCTCAATAGAGGGACGGTGAGCAACAGGCTGAATCAGCCTGTGCTGCTTTGCTTGTCTTAGATTGTCTCTCAGCCTGATCAGTCTAGTTTTAAAATGGGTTTTGAGCATATTTTAGCTGACAAAAGATCAGCTCTACACTCTTAACGTGTCAAAAATGCTTTTATTTTTGGTTCCATGTAAAGAATCTCCGTGGAAATGTTCGGTTTCCTAAGCTGTGAAGGAACAGCCTTTGAGCAAGAGCACTTTCTTCTGGATTTGTATGAAAATGACCATTATTATGTGTTATGCTGAACAAGGCATACAAGCAAATCAATTCTCCACATAGAACTGTCTGGCCAACACGATCATCTGCAAGAAACAATGTTTTCTGCTTTAATGAGCAGACAATGGCCGATAGCGATGCTCTTGTTGAGCAAACTGATTTTGAATATTACAGAGTTTCATCAAGGTCAGAGATGCAGTAATATCAGTTCAAACCAAAACTATAAAGAGACTACTGTACAATCAGTAAACATTTGGGTGTGATAACATATTAATTGGTTCCAACGTGTTGATTACTGTTACAATTATCCATGTAATAAATTACTGTTTTATGAGATCAAGAAAGAGCGAGATGGAGAGATCGAGAAAGAGAGCAAGTGTAATTATCTGTGGAAGAAAGTGTGTGTGTGTGTATGTGGTCCCACAGCTCTGGCTCCCATTACTCATAAAGAGCCCCATAGGACATACACACACACACGCACACACATTCTGACCTTCATCACATCATTACACTCATCTCAGTGATCAGTTCAATTCATTTGCACCCACAGCAGCACTTTCAGATTTATGTACTTATTTTACACACACACACACACACACACACACTCAAGTTCTCACACTAGCTTTTGGCTCTGTGTTTCTAACAGACTTTTTAATTAGAAACCAGAGGATAACAACAGTAGCGATTACTCATAGTGTGCGTTTGCCTGCAGGAAGTGAGGAAAAACACTGCTATTCTTTAAACACATTGCACTGGATATCAGTCTAGCTCGCTCTGAGAAGATATCATGAAAATGACTCGATGAGGTCATTAACAACAAAGAACCATAAACATTAACGTATCCGTAATGCTTATAAGGTTTTATTTATTTTGATATAATTGAATCAATCTGACTTCATCAGGTTCAAACAGGGTTTTTTCCATCTGCGATCCTTTTTTTAACAGTAAGTTTCAAAATGATCTGACTATAAAAACGTATGCTTAATATTTTTACAGTATATTACAGTATATTAAGATATACATCTCAGTACCTTTTTGTTAAATTAAGCAAAAGTAATTCTATAGAGTAACGATATATATACACTTTTCATAGTGTATATTTGTGCCTCAGCTGGGTATTAATAGAGATTAAACAGTGAGACTTTTCTATTCCACGTGCTATGCTAATCATGCTACACTTCAAATATTCAGTATAAAGAATGAATCGGTGTAATTGTTACCTTAAGGCACTACTTCTACCTGATCTGCCCTTTGAAAATTGTTTACACCACATAAAGCACATATTTTTTAGGTTACCCGATAAAACATTTTTTACAGTGTTCAATCAGTGTTGAAGAATAACTCCAATTCCCAAGATTATGAGGCTCTGCTTTCAATGTTAAAACGTTTCTGATGATCAGATAGATGCATTACAGCACGACTCTTACAGATGTGCATATTTTGTAACGGGCCGGTGACCCTGTCCACTTCAACCCATCACATCTGTCCTTAGAACGGCCTGATTGGGTTTCACAGCCCAGGGCCTGTATCCGTTGCCAGGCCCCGCGGATAGCACGTTCCCGGATCTCCTGGAGCTCGGCGAGGGATCGGAATTCCGGTTGAGTGGAATTTTGGCAAGAGTGAAGACCGGATGATCTAAAGAAGCTTCGGTAAGCAGCCCACACCCGTCCCCCTCTAGCGTCGCTCCTCACCCGTAAAGAGTTTTCTCAGTCTCTGAAGGTTCTCGCACCACGCTGCTGTAACATTCCCGGGACTTTTACAACTTTCAGCTGGATAGGTTTATTGAGGGTATCATCTCCTTCCATTGAGTTTGATTCCACAGTGACGCCACCACAAGCACTGTTGTGCGCGCTGTGGTGGGGCTGCGGTGTGTGAGTGATGAAGACAAAGAAAGAAAACCACTTTGGCATGGGAGAGCATCTAGAGAAGCGTTTAGTGTGTGCAGTTTGGCTGTATATGTCGGGGGTTAATTCCTAAAACCATCCTCAAACATATTAAAAACTCACAAGACATTCAAAGTCATCCTTGCCTTCTGAGAAGCCCATCAACTGGCCAAATCATGTCCAATGATTTTTTGACATCTAATAATGTCCACAGGCTTAAGGTTGAAGGTTAGGTTTAGGGTATATAAACATCATTATGTCATTGTTTCACAGATTTTCACAAAACAATGAGTGTGTTTGTAATTCAACAGTTGTTATACTATTTTGAATATTGTATAACATTAAGCTACAGTTGAAACACACCATAAGATACAAACTGACCATGCAAGCGCAAACCAGTGCAGAGCAGAGATTTGCCTAAAAATTTCCATAAGGCTCTTTTATAGAATTCAGAGGCCTTATTTCATAGTTTTGAAAGACTCATCAAATCGTGCTCCTGTTGCGCTGATTCAAAGAGAAAAGCCATAGAGTGAACTTCACACCCAACGTCTGGAGCTGTAATAGGCTGGAGCCACCATATCCCAGCAGAAAGAACTGCTTCTGGGGAGAGAGAGAAGGAAAGAGCCTACTATTACAACAGAGAAGAAGAGAAGAAGAGAGCAGTCGCTCTCGGTGCTAACGGCCTTGAAATATTTCAGAAGGAAAAGTTCGGACAGAATTTTTATGGCGCTGCTCATTTGGTGTCGATCTTAGAGAAATAAAAAGACTATAAAAGAAAACTTCTTAAATAAAATAAAAAAGAAAATGCAAAAGAAAATAGAAGACAAACATCTGACTGGGGTCCTGAGGTAAATGCACATTTCCTTTCATTTAAAATTTTAAATTAAATTCTCTTTAATCGTTTTTCATTTGCATGTTTAGTCATTTAGGCGAGTTTAGGAATAGGATCACTGCACTTTGTATCTTGACAAAAAGGGAACAACAATTGTCCATAATATTTTCCCTGGCCTGGTGCTCCTTTGTCTCTGCAGCGTGTAGTGTTGGGAATTTTAGCACAGAATGCTGACTCATGTCCCACTAAAAGCAGCGTCGTTAAAGGCGGAAATGTGCCAGTTCTAAAAAACAGTTCCAGAGTCAGGTTTGCGTCATTTTACCCAGCACCCCTCCTTTTCTCATTTATTTAAACAAAACTTTGACTGTTGTCAATGAGAGGGTCTTTGTCCCCTTGTTTTCATCTGCTCCTGCCTTTGAGTCAAAATTAGGAATTGTGTCATTTTGTTCTATCAAACCTTCATATTACGGAGATGATGTAAGTCATTATATGCCTGTCTTCCCTATTCAGTTATGATCAGGAACATCCACCTTTTTCAGCACTTCAAGTGCAGATGACTTCAGAAAGAATTAGTTTCTTCTTCATCACCCTGTTCTCACATCAAGCACAGTTGTGTAAGCAGAGACGGCAGGCGCTGTGTGTAAGCTCAGACTTTAAAATGCATTTGTAGGTGCGTGTATAACACTCAACACGCAATATGGCTCATCCATCATGCCACCCGTTTGCACTTAGTATTTGTTTATCTCGATTAGATACAAACTATTGGCAAAAAGGTGCTAGACTGCCTTTGTTGCAGCGGCCAGTTATTGTGTAGGGCCTTAATGACCATGTATGCAGTGACCTGTGCTAATGGCGCTATAGATTAACTACAATGGTCAGCCTTTCAGAGGGTCCCAAACTATTCCCATGCAATCGATTCTCAGGAGCGGCTGTGAAATTGAACTGTCAGGTGTTTCGTTGGATGCTGATATGATATTGATTCTTCTTTTTTCTCACAGCACGGCCTAATAGAGCCGGGACGTCGCGGACGCAGCCGCCAGCCACAGCGTTGTTGCTATTAAGAGTGACTCTCCGAGTAATTCTGGATTAGATTTTAAAGAGATAGATATAAAATGCCTGCGTGTGTGAACGAGAGGGCGAAAGAGACAGGGAAGGTCCGAGCGGTTATCTGTTACAGGAAATGTTTGTGTCGTACAAGACTTAACCACATGTTTGCTTTTTGTAGCTATCTGTCAATTAGCGATGCCTGCTGGAAGAGTCCGCAGTAAAAGCACATTGACATCGTGGAGATGAGGCTAATAATGAGTGTAGATAAAGGCTCACATTAACACTGGGCTGCATCATTACTCTTTCTGTCAGACGCTGCCCTTTACCGAGGAGAGAGAGGGAGAGAGAAAAAAACGAGAGAAGAGAGAAATGAGAGAGAGAGAGAGAGAGAGAGCGAACACTGGCCATAGAGCTGGTATAGATGCAAAATGAGGAAAGATGAAAGCAATCAAAGTATCTGAACGAGTATTTCAAGCCTTAAAGAAAATTGATAGAGAAATATTAATATGTAATGGCCCTTTAACATTTTTGGACACTTTTTTGGAAACAAACAAAAAATGTTTGAATTTAAATGCATTAAAGCAAAACAGCAAAACCAGGTGACATTTACAAACTTATGAGGCTAAACATCTTGTCAGACTCAACACGTCCTTTTGTGGGTCATTTTGTAATTACTTTAGATCATCAGGAGTCCAGGTGATTTTTAGTGGATGGATACAGTCAGATCCCGCTGGTGTCCTCTGAGAGAAACTGCAGGTGTAGGTCATTACATTAACTATGTTCCATAAAGTATCCAAATACTTTTTGGCTTTATTTTAACCCGTGCAGCACAGAGTCACTTTTCGCCTTTAAAACAAATGGCAATTGATTTGATGTTTTGTCTAATGCAATGACATTTATGTATTTTTAAGAGCTAGCTTAAGTGTCCATATTCCACATGTCGGTATTTAATGGCAGTTTGCTTCATGCTATAGCAGGACGTTATTGCCACATGTGTGCTAAGACATATTTCATTACCGTGGCAACTGCACTGTAAGTGTCTGGCAGTTAAACATGGGCTCTCAGTGTTTAACCACTTACCGCTTCAATCATCACAACTCTATGTATGATTTTGATTGGTGTTTAATTACGCAGCCTGTTTTAGATTTTAGTCTGTGACATACAAGGAGAAACAAAGTAAACACGCGTGATTTGTTTGTGTATGTAAGGCTATGGTGTTTCTTTTATAGAAAGTATAGGCAATGTATTACTCCTATAGTGTTAGCTGAAAGTATCGAAACATTATTTAATCTTGAATTTAAATCGTTCAAGTGGTCCAGAAATGGGATTTGAAACATCATGCGTTTCCACTGCCTGATGGAATATAAAAAAGTGACAGTTATAACAAACAGAACTAACCACTGGCCTTAGGAATGCATGTCATTGCCACATTCAAAACACACAATGAAGGGATGAAATAGGACAATTATTTTGTATTGCCACTGCAATCTTTTGTTAAATGCATACAGGGTGAGCTGTGAGCTTCTATTGTGTTGATCTGATACATTATCCGACATTGTTGGGCTTTGAGTGTGGTGCATGTCTATCCTGTAATCATTCTGAACCTAAACATTCACAGACTGCTTGCTGAAATTACCTCTCTCGCTCTAATGCAATACTACACACAAAAACATATTATTCTCCGAATTAGCATTACACCATTTCCATTTCCTTTTATCGTAAATCCCATTGGCTATCCTGTTTAACACAAAGAGAGAGAGAGAGAGAGGGAGAGGGAGAGGGAGAGGGAGAGAGAGATACACAAGTTTGTCTTTTATTCTGTTTCTGTGGTCACCCAGTGTCATGTGAAGGTCTATGAACAGGAAGTGATGGACATGACTCACGTTCCTCTTATTTCAATAAACTTGCATACAATAACAAGTATATTGCGCTGACCCGAACACCATCTGTATCTTTGACCTCCACGCACTAGGAGACAAGGTAGAAAAATAAAATAACTAATTTCCATTACCATTTTGCACTCCTTTCACACACTGCAATTTAAGAACAGGTGAGCAGGATTAGCTAACTAATAGAGTTAGCAGAGACCAACTAAGAGAGTTTACAGAGACTGTTTAATGTTTTAAATATAAAATTATAAATGTAGAACTATTACCTGAATCATACATGACTTTTGTAAACATTCTGTCTTAAAATTATAAACCTTTATTTACTTAAAAAACATCAACAGAGATGCCTTTGATACTAGGGCCTGAGGTGGATCAGAGCAGGTTTAACTGAGTTAGTATTAGTACTAGTTAGTACTAGTTAGTATTTAGTTAGTATAAAATGAAATGCAGAATGTCTCACATAAATACTTACTGACCACACTGTGC
>JAZGTJ010012081.1:0-16221 GCA_036877575.1 Botia almorhae
TGACTGCTATTTCCATGGCTGCTGTACTACAAGGCATCATGGATTAAAACAGTGTGTGGACTTTAATCAGTGGCAGAGGAGTTCATTGTAAATTGTGATTGTGAGGGAAGCAGCAGCTTGTGGAATCAGATGAGCACAGGGGACGTCTGGCTCAGTGACAGATGAGAAACATTAGTGCTCCACTAATCCTTTCAACACTGACCTCAGAGTGTGAGAGAGGTAGCACACACCCACTGCGTCTGATGCCAACAGATAAACCAGAAGACACACACAGTCTCTCAAAGCCACTGAAGAGCAGAAATGCAGCATGGGGCAGTAACTCACTCGGTTTGAATGCAAAACATTGGAGGAAGTGACTGGAGACTTTTCTACATCTGATCACATGCGAGATTTAATCCCCTCACAGAAACCAAACCCTCATGAAACCCAAAACAAGTCCACCGGCTGAAAGACTTTAAAAGTATTATAGGTGGTGCCTGATTAGAAATAAAATGAAATAGATTTTCACAGGGTCAAATTAATGGCCCTGTGATATCAAAACGGGATTTTGTGTATTTTGGAGCATGTCTTTAAGTTTTGTATATACTTCTGTATTCCTAAAAGTAAAAAAAAAACTTCAAACTTAGCTCCTGGAGGGCCAGTGTCCTACAGAGTTAAGCTTCAAACCTAATAAAACACATCCTTGATTTCATAAATTACCCCCATATGAAGGAAACCAGGGTTACTAAAACTGGTTTACCACAATTGTCTAGCTAACCACTTCAGACTGAAAAATGATTTCATTTTGAAATCTCTGCTGCTTGAATACACTGTAAGAACGTTTCCGTAATTTTATAGGAACAAAACATAAAAAATGTTTTTGGATAATTTTTGGATAATGTGTTGGACAATGTTCTTTTAACCAAGCAAACCAAGCCTTATGTTCTAAGAAGGTTCCCTAAAAGCTGGGTCACCCCTGCCCACCCACAAGCTTTTTACATTTGGCAACTTAGTGCTTTAATAAATGTCAGTCCTGTTTTTAGACCCTTTTTAATAATTCATCTTTCAGCTTGGTTTACTTCACATATATTCAGGCCAGCTTCATTAGAATGTCCCACAGCAGCGAGTCAAACTGTCTCTCTGTCCCTCTTTCTGATTGCTGCCCTCAGTCAGGACTCGCTGCTACCGTCTGAGTGTCGCTCTGTTTCCTGTGCTGTTTAGTTGTTAACCTGATCAAAGATATTTACCCCTTCTGTTGAATGACTGTCTGTTTGTGACTGGCGTAAATGAGTTTTACTGTACAAATCATTTTCTTCAGTTTTGTATTGTAATATATAGTATTTATCTTATTGGATAAGTTCATTTAATAAGTTACAAATTTACTTCTCAAATAAATCTTTTTGGAATGTTTCAGTGTTGGAAAGACATTGTTTCAAGTAAAAAAACTCATTAAAATAATCTTGTGCAATATTCCATTCCTTTTAATGTCTTTTCCAGTCTTTTCTGATTACTAGATAGTAGGAAAATGTTTACTGTAGAAATATGACTTCTTTTATTCCATGACTCTTTCAGGCCCAAATTTCCTGACATTTCCAGGTTTTCATCACTGTGAGATCCTGCTGTGTATTTGTATGTGCTTTGACTTATTTATTTTCTATCTGTGTTGATGTGCATGTGTGTGTATCAGGTGTTTATGTGTGTGTGTTTGCATGCCCTCCTGTCTTGATTCTAACCCTCCACTGCAGTGACAGGAAGTGTTATTAATTCGATGGAAGTTCCTTAGAGGCGTCTTCTTAGAGGCGTGTGCTTTCAGTTTCTTTTAGTACTGAAGGGCAAAATGAGACATTTTGCCCCCCATCTGCCTTAGTGTGAGGACTAACGTCCTGCTTCTGCCAGCCGATGATCTGTCAGGTGGAGAGTCTCTCTTTTTCCTGCTCGAGTTTATGTGGCTGTTCATCAGTAACAGCATCACGTTCCTCTCCTGTCTGTGCAGGAACTGTGCGATGCTGAGCTAAATACAATGACCTCGACCTGTGTCAGACAGACACACTCCTGTGCACTGATGAGGACCAAATAAACACCTTTTACCTATTACACCTCCTTTTCCTCCATTTCTCTCCCTTATTTTTATTAACACCATTAAATCAAAAGTTCAGTTGTTTTAGTTCATGTCTGTTAGCTTCACAGATATCTGCACTCCTTATTCACTCCAAAATGCAGTTTTTGCAAATATACAATTTGTGGACCAAAATGTAGATGACTCATCTTGAACTGAGGGGCATATTTACATTTTTAACCAATAAAAAAGTTTCTCGAATGAGAATGCCCCTCCCACTAATACCAGCTGCCTCCTGCCACAGACCAACAACAGCAAGTATTAAATTCTGGTGCACAGCTTTTTTAAACACAAGTCTTTCTTCTCCACTGGCTCATATACTGTTACAGTTTTTATAATTTTTATCATTATCTTTACTAAACAGCTCAAAAATATTGACATCTTGTAACCAGGCAACGGATGTTGTTGTAAAACTACTGCTAGGCCCATGAAACTGAGCTCACGGCACACATATATCTTTACAGGCTTTGGCACACAAAGGCTTTTGGTCAGCGCATTGCAGACACATGCATTCCTGCAGCAGCTCTCTGTAATGGACCGCTCCACATGCATGCAACTGTTTGCATGCTGTTGAGGTGCATGTTAATGCGATATGAAGCTAAGGATGGAAATGTTTGTATCAGTGCACTCTGGTTTCGAGGTCAGAGGAGCGTTGGTTATTGTACGGGATGGGGAATCTGGTTTCAAGGAATTTTTTTTTTCAAGTGCATCTTGGTCCCTATTTAGACGGGTGATGTTCTTAAAGGCTATTAATGGCGGATGTGTTTTTGCATCAGAAATGACCAGATACCTGATACAGGACAGTTGAATATGAGGCACACTAATGTGTAACTTAAATCAAATGTCAAGTTACATTTTTATTATTATTAGTTCATTAGAATACACAGCTACTTCTAAGCAGAAGCTAATGAAGAAACAGGCTGTTTACCCACAGTGTTGTAATTACAACATCCACCAGCAGGGGCTGATAATCAAACTTCTTGAACTGCAGCAGCTTGACACACCATAACATACCATGTAGCTCTGAAGCGCTTAACACAGAAAATGCTGAAAACAGCCCGTGAGTGAGGCTAGTTGACTCTCAGAGGTCAACACGTTTGTTCAGGAAGTGCTGGAATTGGATTTGGCTTCTGTGTGGGTCTGTGAAAGCACTGACTATGTGCAGTTGGGAAAAGAAAGTTGAACATGAATTTTGAATGAATAATACATTTAAAATAAATAAAGGGATATATAATAGTTTAAAGTTAAATTATTTGCCCTTTTTTTCTTTTTCCTCAAGCTAAAAACTAATTTAGGGAGTCATTTATAAGTTTTGTTTGTAATATTGTCTGTTGATTTGGTTCACATCATTTAACACTAGCGTGCGATGGGACCCAGTTTTAAAGAAACAACAAGAAGTACCATCTTTCTTTTTTACTTACTGTACAATCAGTAATGCACTTACTGTACAATCAGCACGCGTTACTTGACCATACTCACATTCTGGAGAGTTTTTGCACTTTTGTTAAAGCACTTGTATCGATTCTTGTGTACAGAAATGTTATTTGAGCTCTAAACTGGTCTAAACTGGTCTTCACGGCTGGGACTGTTGTTTTTGGCAGATAAACCTGCTGTGGGTGGAGTCTGCTCCACGGAAACAAAACTAGTAACTAGTACTTATAGTTAAATTTCATGCCACCTGTATGGTATTCTTCCATGTGTTGTCTGGAGGTTTCTGGGTTTAACTGACTTTATCATGAGTTGATATATTAACTTAGAATTAGCAATAAACAGGTAACTCAAGTATAGGGTTGTGTCTGTATGGCTATAGTTTTAAGAACAGAGTAGTTAAACATAAACCTCAGTGCTGTCTTTTGCCCCAAAGCTGTTTATTGTAAGTACTTTACAAGTGTAAACTGAGGGACATATTAATGCCAATTTTTGTTTTTCTTTAGTAACGCTATGTATGCGGTCGATGTAGCTTTAAGAATAAATCTGATTATTACTGTGTTTGTAGGACAGCAGCTCTGCTTCAGATACACAGTCTAGTGGTGTAGAGTCAAACTTTGCCATTGTTGAACCAGTTTGCAACAACACTTTTCCATTCACATTAGCCACTAACACCACGAATGTTGTTTTTTTTAGACATGCCAGTTTAAACAAAAGAAGATCTTCTCTTTCAGAGAGTCAGGAACATCTACATGCATGTGTGTAGCCCATCCTCATGTTTACTCTCTATCTGTGGATTTTATGGCATGACTCACCTTAAAATGTTGTTTTCAGTCTAGCTGAAGCAGGAGAATGTTTTACTGATGTTCAGATTAGTCACACCAGACACCTTTCAGACAGCCCAACACATCAATACATAAACAGCATTGAGCCATTTACCATCAAGCACACTGTTTCTGAGATGCAGGACATGCCCGAGCTGTGTAATATATACTTCTGACTAATATGAAGTGAAATAGGTTGAGGGTGTGTTACAGCTGGTCTGCAGTGGGAGGGTGATATTACATTGATTACAGTGTGTGTCTTTGGTTTTTGTAAATGCTGTATGCATGAAGACCTGCTGTGATATTTCATTCTAATGTAGGTTTGGGAAATGAGGTCTAATTGACACGTCTCTCTGTGGTGTTACTGGTTGCACACAAGCAGAACCAGAGTCAATAAATTGCCCACACTTTCCACCTATATTCAGTCCTGCATCTGGGAACAGTTTGGGCATATCTGTAGTGATTCTTACTCAGTTCTGTCCTTCATGATCATTGTTCTCCTGATCTCTTGCTCTCTTTATACTCTCTTTCTTCATCTCTCTCCATCCTTCTGTTTTCCCTTCTTTCTGTGCATTAACCCCCCGCTCTCTCTCTCTCTCTCTCTCTCTTAGCTTTTCTCAGCTTGTCTCTCTGTGGATCTCTTCTGTGCAGTGAGTGGTAAATACAGTCCTATCTCATCACTGTTATTTATAGTCCATCTGAGAAAGTGTGTGTGCTATTTATCTCAAGGCTAATTTTGGTTTCCTTTAACAATATTTTGTCTGTGTCTGTAGGTTTTGATTACTCTGTTTTCAGAATAAGTAAATATTGTAATTAGTAACTTTTGGTCTAGCATCTGTATTAGTTTTGCTCATACTGTGCCTGAGGGATTTAAACAAACTCGTCACCAGAGGTGTGAAGCGCTTGAACAGAATCATGCAAATTTTGCATGGGCGACGCCATTAAATTTCCTCAGAAAATAAAAAATAATCTATTTTCTGTTGCTCTGTCATAACACTTTCATCTTTTATTACAGGAGAAATATCCAATATATGAGGCAAACCACAAAGTTGAGCTGTACTGAATCTACTGCTGTTAGGAAAAAGTTGAAACAGATACACAACATAAGAAATGTTTATTTCTCTGTAAGCTGTTCTGAGTGTAAAAGTGTTTTTAGTGATGATGAAATATGGTTATTTGGTTCAATGTGATGAGTTTGCTCAGCCCGTATGTAGCGGTAGGGCAGGTGAGTGATACTGTACTTTAATGTAAGCAGATTTACTCTTGTATTTCCCCATCAACACAGCTTCTGCTGTTTAAGGTTTGTGCAGGTTTTCCAGAGTTCTGTCCGTCTGTTCCTTCAGTAAACGTTCTGTTGACGTCACTGGACATCAGCACAAGGGCAGACCTGCTAACATATGTCTGCTCAGCTTATATTGTTAACAGTGGAAAGATTTTCCATACAAAACTGCTTATGAAGTTAAATTCAGCTGGAATAATTACACCACTGACCCAACACATGCCATTAAAGCTTTAGTAAAATTATGTGTTTATCATCAGATGCATGTATTTCATTTTGCTTGATTTCATTGTTTATTTAATGATCTTTTTTTTATTTGTCTTTTTTTGTTTGTTTTGTTTTCTAGCAAAAGAGTTTCAGTATTGATGTGTTTTAGAGATATTACCTACACCCCAGAATCACTGACTGATCTGAAGGTTTCGCCTGCTGTCAAAATCCCAAAGTGATAACTTAATAACTTAATCCTCTATATATGTAGCAGAATTAAAAGAATGTTTTCAAAATAACATTTCTTTACTGAATGGAAATGTTAGGTAAACATTCTTACACTTTGAGGTGATTCAGACTCTCCATCTCTCACCTGACTCTGCTGTAAAGCTCTTGACCCTTCATTAACAGACTGCTTCCTGTCCAGATGTTACACGTGTGCGTGCCAAGCCCTCCCTGCCTGTGACAGACACGCTGAGTGAAAAAGTTCTACATTCATTTTCTTTACTGGTGTTCTGCTAAGTGCTTCCAGAGAAAAGCATTAGCGCTGAATTAGGCTGCAGGAACACGTCTGTGGTCTTTCCATCTGTGAGGTTTTCATAATGACCCATAAGTTTAAAATAGGTGCGGCCGACCAGGCCCAACACAAATGTGACCTCTGCATGTATCTGAAGAGAGGTGTGTGAAGCAGGATCTAGGATCAAAATCTCAGATGTTTCTTTTTTTATTTATTTTTAAGATAATTCTCAGGCTGTTCCCCTGACTGTGTTTTGCTGTTATAGAGCTCAGAGCTGTCACAGAGACAGGAGTGATTTCTCATGAGGATGATATCTTGTGTTAGTGGGGACATTTCTTGCAAGGCTGGAAAAAAACACCTTTCATGGCTTTCAGAAACAAATTTCTGCAGCACATTTTTGTAAAGGATCTGTCCGTCAGTGTATATCCCTCTCTGTTGTCTACCCTCTCTTTGCTTTCTCTGTGGTCTCCAAATGAACAGACTTTTAGTTACTGTTGCTATTTTTGTTCCACGCCCACAACCTGGCATAAAACTCAATATCTGGGTAAAGCTGGTAATTAAACCCAAACTGTTACAGAATCTAAAGGTGCCAAAGACTGAACATTTCCCTTCTGTGGCTTTTAAAGATTCCCTGCAGAGAATTCAGCAGCACCTGCCCACACAAAGGTCACACATTCAAACCCTTTGCCAAGGGCCACAACCCGTTATTCTCCAAACATGTGTTTTCAGCTGATCTCTCATTAACTGTTGAAACAGCACAAGTGCCTCTGTTTGGATACTCCACAGAGTGTATGTTTATATGCTCTCACAGTTTGCTCAGAGACCCTCTCACAGGCATCTGTCATGTCTACTCTGGATGCAGCACAACAAAAATAGATTCTTTCTTCATAATTTATGGAGGTTTGTTAAAAGGGCAATTCCAGCCTGAAATTTTGATTGGTTGAGCTGCGCTCTAGTCTGTGCAATAGTCTCATCATACACCTGTGGCCACACATTTTGTATTACTGCACCAGGTTGGCACAGTGTTAACAAGTGTAAACAGTCCACAATGACAACTCACTTATAAACTATTGATATAGTTATATTAATTATTCATCAAACAATAGATTCAGTGACTAATGTTATTCTGAACAGTATCATTATTATTATAATACTGTATAATTAAGTATAATTATTACGGTATCTTTTTGGGGCCTAATTAATGATATATGATCTCAGTAGAGATGTCTCTGCAGGATGAAAGCAGTCTGATGTCTCCTGATGTCTGGATTTTTATTTTACTTTACGTCTCTGCTGGATAAAAGCCGTCTGATATGTCAGACTCAAACTGTGTTCAGTCTACAATCAGAAGTCTTTTTGGGGGAAAAAGCTGAAACAACGTTTCAGGAACGTTTCAGAAAACATAATAAAGAAGTATAAAAGAAAGATCAGGCTGTAAGCATTCAACACTGTTGTTGCACATCAGGCACAACTGAAGTAAAGCTGCTCTCTGTGTCCTTGATTTCTCTGCACAGAACATTCTGATGATTCTGATCATGTCACATGATGAAGGTGTACATGTAAATGTAAGTGTTTCTTAAGCACAGTCAGTAACTCTGTATAAAGTGTATGACATATAATTGATTTGCAGTTCATACCGTGCAGTATTCAGTGAATAGTAAGACAGTAATCTATTCCAAACAGCGGGAGAGGTGCTTGCGTATTGATGTGACACATAAGAGATCTGCTCTGGGGAAAGTGAAGGACCCTCATGAGTTAACCACTAAACATACAGATGTGTCTGTACTGTGACCAAACCCCAGCACACAGAGCGCACAGCATATCTGAAACCTGCCTGCATGTGCAGGTCACCAGACCACTGCAGCTTGTGTTTTTCTCACTGGCCTCATTTCCACCTCAAAGTTGAGCAGAGCTTGAGCTAAAATAATAGCAACACATTCACAACACTGAGAAGAGTGATTAACATCAGGGATTTGAATAGAAGAGATTCCTGTGAGGAACAGTGGAGAGTGGAGCGGTCTGAGAGGAGAAGTGTGTGGAGGTTTATCTGCAGGGATTAGTTCAGAGTTTACAGTTGCCAACAGAGATTATTGAGACACTGTCACAGTATTACAGGACAGACTGAATAGACACAGACTCTGTACATTCACATACTTCCCAGCTAACAGATTTTCACTTAAAGAATGTTTCCCTAACATTTCTATTAAATTACAAAAACATTAAACAATTTTACTTTTAAGTCCAACAGACTGACTAGACAACATTACGACAGACTGACTAGATTTACAGTTTTTGCAGTATATACTATATACATATACTGAACTTAATTGATGGTTTTAGTATGTCATCTAGTTCAGTTATTTTGCACTGCTAGTTTCCTCTTAATATTTTTTGTTAAAGATAATCAGTTTGCTCCAAACTGATGCCATCCTGGTCGGTTGTGTAAGACTCATGGGCTCAAGGCAACAGATGGACATGGGGGTCAGACCACAGCTCAGTGACTGCTCCACATGTGGGGAAGCTTGGCTTCAGTGTGCAGGGGGGAGGAGTCAGAGGACTGTTTCCAGCCTGTATCTGTGTGGTTGTGGGATGTAAACTGTCCATGACTGTTTTCAGCTCTTTGATGCTGACTTCGGATGGTGAGTCACTGGAGTGCCACACGGGTTTGGATTAAACACTTTCTTCACCTCTTTGTTCACCCGCAGGTATGAAGACCCCTCTGAACCCCAACCAGCTGATGGAAAACAGACAGCTGTGCATTGCGTTGCCAGGCTGCGTGCAGGCAGTTGAAGGCAGTAATGCCAACACAGACATGCAGCAAGAGAAGAAGAAACTGCTGTTCTCCATCTGTGATGTCTGTAACATACAGCTGAACTCAGCTGCGCAGGCTCAGGTCCACTATAATGGCAAGTCTCACCTCAAGAGGGTCAAACAGCTGAATAATGGAGAGACGCCCACAGCGGGTGTCACCCCCCCTTTACACCCTCCCACCAGCAGCAGCAGTCAGGGTAAGACCTTCTAAACTCAGTGGAGCTCTGTAACCGCCTCAGCAGGGGAGAGAATCCCCCCGTGTTTCTACCCAGCTTTGACACTTTTCAGACCATTCTGATGATAATACACGCCGAGTTAACGTTTGATTCAGAGGCTTGGCTTTTCATTTCCTGTGGCATTTCTGATGAGTTGTTTTTATGACTTTATTTTTATAGGAAAGTGAAGTGTAGATGTGAGGGAGGGGTCATGGGATAAGGACATGACCCAGCTCAGTTAGCAGCTCTTATGGGTCTGGAGCATATGCATGGTCCACTACACTACAGCTCAGTTAGGTTTAGAGGATTATCTAGAGAATTTTCCCCCTGTTTATTTGTGACTGTTTATAGGTGAGTGCAGAACCAAGGTTTGTGTATCCTCATTACAACTATTCGGGTATGAATAATGTCTATTTCTCTTGAATTATGCTACATCACAGGAACCTTCAAGAATGGCATGTCTGTTTAGCAGGCCCATGGCAACGCTGGCACGTGTAACTGGTGCGAGTGGAAGCACCTAAGATTTACCAGCAAGTGCCAGTTTAACAGTGAGTTCACAGTCTGACTGGTGTGCGGAATGAAGCTGTTTACACTGCTGAGAGAACATCTGAGATCTGGCAGCTGCATCCAGATTACCTCCATATTCAAACAATCAAGAGTTGTTGTGCACAGGGAAACGATTTGGGTTCTTTGATGAAAGCTGGGCAGAGGAACCGTGAGAAGCTGGTGCTGGTCTGGCAGAGAGATTATAACTGGCAATCTCTGAGCAGTGATGGCCAAACTTTCATTAGATTTGTGGAAAAGTAGCACAGAGAGCACAGACATTACACAGGCTTACTGGACTAAACTTCCTGGGAAAACAGTTTTTCCTGTCTGACAGCTGAAGCAAAATGGAAATCTTTATTCAGGTTGAGTGTTCTGCGCTGTTAGAAGGTCGACTGTGTCATGATGAATTTTACTCTGTGCAATGCTGCTAAAATAATCTTTAAGCTTTCCAATATGAAGAATCCCAGATATATTGTTATTTTTTTCCACTGTAATGTTTCACTATGATGTAAGGGTTGTCTGTTAGTGTGTGAATGTTTGGCTCCACACAGTAAAAACCACATGTCAGTGCTGGAGGAATGCAGTCTCCATGTAAACAGCATACAAGAGTCACTCCTGATGGTTGATATAGTGATATACATAGTGCCATTGTGGTGACACAGTTTTATAAGCTGTTTAGTGTTTCCTCTTTTGACATAGCAAAATATTAGCGAGTCTTTAAAGTTCTGCAGTTCTGTTTATGCTCTCCTAAATAACCAAACTTTGCACATATAGAAAGACCACCTGTACACCCAGAAGAGGTGTGAAAACAGTATTCAGCTACAGTGTGAATGTGGCCATCATGAAGAGACTTTGGTTGGTGTTCTGTATGTGCACATCTGTGTGACTGAGTGAGTGATGTACAGCAGCAGGTGTACATGTGATTTGGTTAATTCTGTGTGTATGTATGAAGGGTTTTGGTGGCATAGACCTGCTGTCTTGTGATTGAATTGTGTCACTTCTGTCATGAGAGCCACTAATCAAACTCAAACGCTTTACTGCACATCTGCAAATACAAGATAATGAAAATAACTCGTAACATTAAAACATATCACAATAAAAGAGACAATTCTCCAAATAAATATATTCAGTGAAGACACATTTACATGTATACATGACCAGGTGACCTTTACACAGAAAGGGAAATAAAAACATTATTTGTTGAATATTTGTTGACAATATATTGTCATTAAGTCGGGCGCTGCTGGTAGTGTCTCCAGGTGTGAGTCTGGACGCAGGCTGTCCATCATTCGGTGTAGTGTGAGCCGGACATATGTAATTACAGCAGCTCACTGCGGCAGATCGCGTCTGTTTGTCGCTTCTCAAACACGTGCGGGGACTGTGTGACGGATCACTGACTGTTTCTGCTCTTCATTCATTCACTGCATACGGAACGGGAACGTGTGCGTGTGTGAATGTGGAAATGTGCATCAGAGTGCGATCACGCGTGTCTGTAGGTGCAACAGTGACCGCGAGATGGCAGTGTAATCATCTTACAATCCTCGTGCCGTGTAAACACTATGGAAGTTTGTTGCAATTAAATATTACTGTATTATTATGATATATTATTTATATTTGGTAGTTTTCAGGTTAATAATATAATGAGATTAAACATTCTCTATAACATGCACCAACACTTTAAGCTGTGGCACACGTGTGAGTGTTGTGGGTTTGAGTATGAGTCATTTTCTGCCCACTGTTTATACTTCTTTCAGTATTGGTGGCAAGTCAGTGCAGTGCTGTGGTTATGCTAGTACACAGCATAACACAGAGCACTGCATATATATATACAGCATCTGTTTGTATATTACGTGCCTCATTGCTTAAACATGATTACAATTTAAAATGTGATATTCAGTCTGATTTGTGCTGCTCACACTGTCATTCAGGAAGCAGAGCTGGTCAAATGAGGGATTTGAGCCACATTCAAATGTAATGTGAACACAGCCGTAGAGCAAACAGATGTTCTCATAAACGTCTTGCTGCCGCAGAGAGTTTGTGTAAATACACTTCATCAGAGAAAAGCCATGTGACTTACACTGCAGGTTTATTGAATATGTCTCTTAATGATTCAGACAGTCGTCTGGGGAAATGCGGTCGCTGTGTGGTGATGGAGATCTGGTTGATGGCTTGTGATGCGCGGGAGGTTTCATTGAAAGATTGATGTTATTAAGAGCAGTGCTGGGTGAGGTGATGCAGCTCTCTGACACACAGTCCTGACTACAGCTCATCTCAGTATTCTTACAGTCCAGCTGTGAGAACATGTTGCCCTGTGACCAATCACTTCCTTTACACCTGCCACTGACATGCCTTTCAGATCTGGCTTGTATCTGGATATTCTTTAGCATTTACTCTCTTCATAGCTGAATGTGTGCTAGCAACACCAGGCTCATGGGTTCGATTCCCAGGGAAAGCATGGACTGATAAAATGTGTTTTAAATGCACTGTTAGTTGCTGTGAAAGAAAATGCACAGTCGTTGACTTTCTATCTGTGTTGATGGAGTGGATAACAGAAGCTCAATCATGTCTACGTCTTATTTAAATGTTGTTGAATTTCATCCTTGACTTTATCTACTGAATGTTGTTTCAGTCAGAGGTGTAAGAGGGCTCTGAAAAGTGGGTGGACACACTGTAAATCTTAGATTGGCTCATGAATATTAATTAGGCAACAACATTTGCCTAGTAGTTCTTCCTCTTAGGCAGGTGGTGGGTGTTGTTTGTTTAGTACAGGGTAGTACACAGTATGTTTGTTTAGTACAGTGTCAGATGACAGCTGCTTAGTCTTAATGTCATTTTCTGCAGCTTGTTAAAAAACTGTCAGAAACGCTTGAATTCTAATGGAGAGCGCATGTTAATGTCAGCATACAACAGCCTTTGCACAACCTAAGAAAAAATAAAGTCTCTTTTTGCTTTACTCATTTTCTGTTCAAGCAAGACAAATTATGCAAATGGACAGATAACATTTTCCATGTGAGTGCAGCGCTGCACAGACCATTTGCTGCACAGACATCACCAAGCACTTTCTGTCAGACTGTCACAGGGTAAGAAAACTCACCCAACAGGTGTCTGTTGAGCCTCGCAGCAGATGGCCTGTCCCTCCCAACAGCCTGTTTTCTGTGTGGGGCTTTGTTTCATGAGCTTGTACCCCCATCCAGCTCCTTTAGATTAACCTTCAAAATATATCCAGGAGAGAAACTGTATAGGTGATACACTCACTCACTGAGTGATGTGTATGTGTGCAGCTTGAATCTCTGGTTGTTTATATTCATCAGGCCTCTTGTCTTTATTTGCCTCATGATCTAAAGCTCTGCATTGTGAAATATGTGAGATTAGTTTGGTGCAGTTTTTCTGTGAATATGTCTTACCTTGTTTGAGTTTGAGTAATAATCTTTACCTGTTGTTTGAAGTTGACAAATGGGCTCATATATTAAGAGGTAAACAAAAATTGTATTACTCTGTTTATTATTTACTGTTATGTTCTTTTTTGCCTTTCTTGTGGTGTTTGCGCTGCCAAAACATTCATTCATTTCAAACACACACACACACACACACACATATATATATATATATATAGTGCACTGTGACAAAATATTAAATCTGATTATTAAAATATGAGGCTGAAAGACTTATGATGCATATATTCTGATGCAGTGTGTTGGTTTGTGAGCAGGCTTCATAGCAGCCGTCCATTACATCAGTGTTTACCTCCTACACCAGCTGTAAATTCTCCTCCCATTTCTCTATTCATTCTCTTTATCCGTTCATTCATCTGAACCACCTGACACTCACTATATATCACTTATATGAAAGCATACAGTATGACATAGATCACCATCTGTTACATCACACCCCATGAAAGCACCGTAACAAGACCCGCCGGAAAGAGAGAGAGAGATGTGACATTAGTCATTATTGCTGCTCATAGGGTGTCACTGAGGTGCAGTGCAGGCAGAAGAGAGGAACACAGAGGTGTGATGTTTCATTAACTGTGCTTTTAGGCTTGATGACTTCAGCCTCTGTGTTTCACCACATGATTGCATGAATCATTTTCTCTCTTTTTTAGTCAATAAAGTGATCCAGAGTGATTCATATTCATTATATTTAGCTCATTTACATGGTGAAGCATTAGCAGATTATTGTAAAGTTGTTTGGTGCCTCATTTTTTAGATCACAGGTCTATTTCCAATCAATCACTTATTTAGTCACTTACCGTAGAAGGTTACTGCCTATGTAAGCAGCTCACTAGGTTTTAGAACAGACCCTGTATGTCTTGTTCATTTGATATGTTTTGTATCATGTTTTGAGTGGTGTTTGGATGGAAAAGGATGACTAGATGTAACCCTGATAATGGCTTGTACAGCCGGGGCTGGAATATACAGTTACATGCTGTGTTAGTGTGTCACTCTGAGCTGCAGGGTAACAGCGCTCATCCAATAACATCTACTCACACATGTATCTAAGCCAGCGTGGTCATTTACTCTCAAGTGTCAGGCTGTGCAAGCCGCCTCTCTGTTTGTTGTGTGACCTGGCCTGTCCATCTGATCTGTCGCTCTCTGTGTCCCGGGCCCTTTACATTGCCACTCATTCTGATGTGTGACAAACTCTTTTGGAGGGACGCGGGTACGATGAATGTGGTGTTTGGTTTAGTTCAGTCTTCAGTCCGGGCCTGTGACAGCTACTGTAGCCTTCTGCCCTGAGACATGATTATGTGAATGCTCTTATTTATGCATTTGTTCAGATCTGTCAGGTCATTCTAAAACACATTAAAAGTGCAAACATTGAAATACACCTACTCTCTAATGGACTTTACTTTTGATTAATGAATTCTTTTGAAATTTGACGAAAAACTGGTGTTAAGAAAATGCTAAAATACATCACTTGAAATTTTGACATTGAATGAGTTTTTGTTGAAAAGTTTAATTTTATGAAATATGTAAGATACCAACATGAATAATTACGGTTTATTCAGGACTTATTTGTCATTGAACATGTACATTAGCTTCTCATTCACTGAATTTACAAAGAACAGGCAGTTAAGCAGTACAGCAGCTCGTCTGTGAGATGAAGATGTTTTTTATCATCTAGTTATGCTCTAGTATGAGAAATGTGAGCTCTGCACATTACAATGAGCATCAGTGACCTGAAGTAATTCGCCGTCTGGCATGTTTCTTCTCCTCAGATAAGTGTGTGTAGAAGTGTGTGTGTGTTTCCTGTGTGAGGGATCTCCGTCAGAGGAGAAATAAAGCCGCCTCTGGGGAGCTGTAGAGGTGAATTGATCTTAAGGAGTGTTGTCACACAGATAATAAGACATCGAGACATCGAGACGCTGTAGTGCTGCTTACAGAACTGCTCTGTTTGTGTTATCCTCACGCTTTTGTTTTTAATCAGCCTGTTGTTTGAACACATCACTGTTTGTGAAAATGTGGACTAGCTTTCTCAGCAGAGGTAAGCATTCTGGTTTGCTGTTAAAAATGTTGTTTGTTTTTCCTGTGTTTAGGTTTTGTCACCTTTAGAGTAACAAACTGGGTTATTTAATTAGAACTAGCTTTGTATTGTATTGAGGCATAGAAGGATGTTGACTAATGCTTTGAGAATCATTTGAATGATTTGTGGCAACAGAACCCATAAAACAGATTAATTACAAATGAGAACATTTTTTTTATCTCAGTTTTTCCTTCTGGTTAGCACACAGTGTGAGTAAACACACTGATGTCTTTTGCTTCTCAGATTTTTCTCCTTATGTGGATGTGTCTCGTATGTTTCTCGTATGTGTCTCGTATGTGTCCCCTTTGCAGTTTCAGAATGAAGTGTAACAAATTGTTCTCAGATTTGCCAAGATACCAAAGTCTGCAATCAAAAATCAGAGATTATAATATGCACTCAAACAGTCCCTGTAAACTTCTTCCAAAACCAAATTATAGAGCTATGCTTACCACATTAAAGGCAGGGTAGGCGATTCTTTCCAGAAACATTTTTTGTTGTACGGGTCTCTTCACATCTTGATGCGATTACTAAGTAAAGTGTAAATATATTTATATGAATATGTATATAAATGTATATCCTCTCCACAGGACCATAAAATGTTCATCCAATCAAATTGAACAAAAATAGCATAGAGGATTAGATAGAAGGGAAGCTTTTCTCCTGATTTAATCAGACGTTCATGTGTTGTTCATGTGTTTGTTGTGTTTTTAAGTGTTTATGTGTGACAGTTGTTCATGTGTTTGTTGTGTTTTTAAGTGTTTATGTGTGACAGTTGT
>JAZGTJ010012082.1:0-16220 GCA_036877575.1 Botia almorhae
CGATTCACGCTATTCGCGCCGCCTCATTCGCGCGTTCCGCGCCGCAGGATGGCTATTCGCGTCTTTGCATTGACTTAACATGTTAATCACTCGCGCTTGCCGCTTCATTCGCGTCCGGTGTGAACGCACCTTTAGAATGATTTAACTTAGAATGCAAAGATGGCCATAAATACAAAATGTATGGCCTGATTAAGCTTCATAACTTGATCTCTAAAAAAAATGTGTGGGGTTATTAAATCACTGCTCTGTTTGTATGGGCATCTCATCCAATAAGTGGCATGAGTTTTGGGGTGGGACTACTTGTTTTCCAAACAGTGAAAGCAGTAAAATGGCATAAAAACAAAGATTAAACAAACACCTACAGGAAAAACAACAGTTTAGACCAGAAAGTGAATAAACACATAGACAACCACCTACACTCTCATAATGGAGTTAAATGAAACGCGAAGGCAATTAAACTATTGCATGTGTGGTAGCACTTTAGTATAGGGAACCCATTCACTATTAACTACAAATTGTGCCTACATAAACGCCTAATTTGTTGCTTATAAGCTAGCTGTAGTGTATGTAGGAGTAGGGGATGTAAAATATGGTCTGGCAGAATATGGCATTATAATATGTGCTTTTTAAGTACTAATAAACAGCCAATATGCTAGTAATATTTAAGGTAATAGGCAACTGGTTAAAGTGAAAAGCTTTATAATTATCAAAGCTCTGCTACCAGTTGTGTTTTCTGTCATGGTTTGAAGCATTCCATGTTGTTCTTTTATGTTTCAGTGGTTTGATTGTTCCTGAGAGCTACAGCAACGAGACTGTCCCAGAGGTGGTGGCACAGTCTGGCTTCACCCTGCTGCACTTCTTCAGTGATGCTGCATATAATCTCACTGGTTTTAATATCTCCTACAGGTAAGATTTTATTCCTGGAGTGGACATGGCTGCAGGCAACAGCAGTACAGTTGCTGTGTCCAAAACCTCCTGAACTGTCTACTTCGACAGCTTAGGCAACATGGCTATGCCTGCAACACCGAGCCTGTTCCAAACCATAGACAGCAACATTATGCATCCTAGTAAAATACCTTGTTTCCCTCAAAGATCTAAGGCAGCATTGAATTTATGTTTTATGGATTAGTCCATCCCAGAATTGCATTGCAATGACACTAGTGAAAAATATAAACTGTTTTGGAACCGAAGCTTGGAACTTTTTTTAACTTGTGTGTTATTCTCTTGCACTTTTACCCCTTAATTTAGCATAAATAGGTCAGGATAGTTATGAGGCTTTATCTAATCTGGTATGCCTGAATTTTATTAGGATAAGCATGTTTTTGTGACCT
This sequence comes from Botia almorhae, assembly GCA_036877575.1. Classification (NCBI taxonomy): domain Eukaryota; kingdom Metazoa; phylum Chordata; class Actinopteri; order Cypriniformes; family Botiidae; genus Botia; species Botia almorhae. The sequence continues at coordinate 1,332 of JAZGTJ010012082.1, forward strand.
GACTAAGACTCTCAGTGCATGGTTGTGGTACTTGGCAAATAAATGTTTTGGGATCACAGGTTATTTTTGATAACTGGTTTCTATAGCCATAGCTATTGAGGATCTGTTGAGCTGAGGAGCTGTGCAAATTTAGGATGTGTCATCAAGGGTTGGTTACCCCAAGATTTGTCATTGTGTACTCTGTCATGTTGTTCCAAATATGCCTTTTTTTCTTTCATGGAACACGAAATAAGTCAAGCTAGATGTCTTCACGGTTCAAACACCATATTATACAGGGGTGTGAAAAATTATATCTCTGTATTTTTCCAGGATTTTTGCTATTATACTGTATATTTTGCTATTAGAAAATATTTAGAATTCTACCCCTCAAAATGTCTTTGTAACATTCTTATTGTACTAGCTTGAACTTGTGGACACTGAATGCTCTTTTTTAAAACACGTAAAGTACTTGATAATATGAATTTGAATAGTGTTAAAAGAACAATTAAGATATTATTGCACAATATATATCGCACAACCCTACTTTCATGTGTTCAGAAAATGAATTGTATATCTTATGACTAGTTGTAATGTGGCACTTTTGAACATGCAGACGTTAGAATGAGGTTCCGCAAAGTAAAGTGAGTCTTACTAATTTGGTCCTACATGAGGGTGTGTAAATGATGTCATAATTTTTTATTTTTGGCTGAACTAAACCTTTAGGCCCATGTGCGCTAGAGAACATAGCTGAGAGTGGAAAAACGCTAGTCGGAGTAATTTAAGAAGAGAGAGAAATTAAGGTCTTTGACCTCAGTGTCTTTGGCAGGAACTGTTCATGTGGAGTTTTCATGGTGACTGGGGCTGTTTCTATAGCGACCTGCATTTTTTAAAGACCTTAAAGCATTGTAGAGCTCAGCATCAATGGAGCATCAATGGAACACCAAGCCTGACACACACACACACACACACAGACTTCCACTGTAAACGCTAACCAAACAGTGTAACGCTATAAGACAGATGCTAGACTGGCTCTTATTTTCTGCTGTCTCCTTGTTTCGTGTTCATCTGTAGAGGGCCGTGAGCTGCCTACTAATGTGTCTGTTGTTATACTGTTCAGCTCAGGCTGATGCCAGTACAGGTTGAGAAGAAGCGCAAACTCCTCCCTTCATTTTACAGTCATTTGTAAGGGAGTTTCTAACTGCTTAAGCAAATATTAAGAGGTAAAGTTAAAACATTAACCAGAGAGATAGAGTTAATGTTTGCCTTGCTGATCTAACACATTATAGGTGGGTCCCTATGACAACTGTGATTCTGTGTTTTGATCCCAGGCTAAAGCTGTACTGCTGCGTTTACTGCAGGTTTTCTAAATCAAGACCTTTTGGTTTGACTAAACATTGATTGTATGGTCAGACATGATTTCATAGGGGAAATGTTGAGACAGTACTAGCCATATCCGATGTCCGGTCTGTACATATACCTCACTGTGCTTGTTTGTTCATTTCTCTTTCCAGTGTAGTGTAACGACAGCCTTGCGTACTGTAAGGTGTGGTTACTGCAAGGTTACATTTGTTGTTACACAAGTTGTTATTGTTTCATTTACATGATGAGTAACAGGCTATATAAACTGTTTATGCTTATGTATACTTTTATTAGACATTAGGTGCCGGTTATTAACATTTAAGTAATTGGGTATTCCATTGGTCAGTTTTGGAATAATAAAACGTGCTTTTCAAGACAAAATATTTTATTTTAAACGTTTGATATTGCCTAATTTTACCTAAAGCATGTCTAGGTTAATTATTTATTACAAAATAACAAGCTAAACTTTCATTTCTAATAATCAATTTCAAATATCAGATTATGATTATAGCATGACAGTCAAAGAGTCTTGGCGCACAATCAAAACATTTCTTTTATCTGTTGGAGAGTTTGACGTGTCAGCTTCTTAATCATTGAATTGCCAGGTTAACCTGACTGGGCAAAAAGACCGGTGCGGATGTCTGGGAAACGATGACTTTAATAAGGCTGAAAACACGCATTTGATTTTTGTCTGATTTTTCAACACAATTAAATAATGCAGGTGTGAAGTGTCATGGTCCATTAATTTCCCTGTGTAGGTTGAACACATGTCCCAATAACTGCTCTGACCGCGGGGAGTGTCGTGTGGGGAACTCCAGTGAGACGGTCCAGTGTGTGTGTGAGGATGGCTGGAAGGGGGAGGCCTGTGACATGCCTTACTGTCCCGCTAACTGTGGCTTCCCACTGCGGGGACAGTGTAAAATAAGTACCAAACGCTGCCAGTGCAAACCAGAATGGCAAGGTAAGTTATAGTTGTGCCGTGAGTTTTGCCATCTGTTCGATCCACCAACAGCAGACAGGGGAGTGATTGAAACAAGAACTACCTCTCATTGTTTTTGCAATTCTGTTTTGTGATGTTAGTGGTAAAGAAATTACACACTTCACAAAATTTTGAACAGTAATCTTCAGGGTGAAGTGACCAAATAATTTCAAGTAGCTCTTTGAATAGTTAGGCTTATAATAAAGAAATGAGGTCACCTCTTCAGAGGTCTTATATTCCTTCACAGAGGTACAGATGAGATTACCATGACATCACACAACAGCCATCTGCACTTCTGGGTTCTTAAAGCAAGCAGCTTTTGAGAGATGACACTAAGCTTTGCTGTGGTGCTAATTATGTTCCATTTTACTCATTAGAATCTCTCTGTAATACCTTTTGGTAGCATTTTATAAAATGTTTATCAAATTATTTGGCGATATACCAGATGCGCATACATGCCTGACAAAAGCCTCAGAAATGTGGTGTTTAACAGTAAAAAAAACATTAATACCATGTAGTCAAGGGACATTTGACTTTATTACCTAAATACACATTTAAAGCATTCTCTGACAGTGAATGTGAGACTGGATACCATAATATCATTGGTGGCCATGGATTTAGTATTTGCTCTTATTTGTCACCATGGTTGTTAAAAGTTAAAAAACACAGAGGTTTTTACAACTTTAGGGTTTGTGTGATGTTTAAGTGTACATTTTTCAAGATGCTTTTTCTTTAAGGTGCCTGAGGAGCCCAGAAGTGTTGCTGTTGAGTGTTTTCCTGTGAACTGTATTTTTATGTATTCATGTCCCTATGCGCCATGAGGGGCGCTCAGCTGTTCCTGATCTGCTGTAAAGGTCATAGATGTGTGTGGAGAGCTTTACTGTTCTGCTCTGGAAATCTGTAGATCTTTTGTGTCCTGATTCTCTTTTCTCTTCCACTCTCACTGCCATGGCTCTGAATCTCTGCCTCTTGTTGTTTGGGTGTTACTAAGACAGAACTCTTTGTACTGATGCTATTTCTGCTGTTACTGCTGCTTAAGCTTTGGTGAGCTAAGTATGTGAACAAACAGATGATTGAATTGTCCTTGAATTGCATAAACACTTTTAGTACACTTAAAATTTTTGAAGGTACATTGCGAGATGGCTAAATCCTGCTTTTAAAATAGAGGAATAATAAGAGTTTCATGCACGTGGCTGCCCTTACAAAAGGTGTCATTCATGTTGTTATAATGGTGTTAAGATGAAGTTACCACATATTTAGTGTCTGCACAGAATTCACTGCTGTGATGCGTTTGAGAAGGTTTTCTGAGTGGTTTCTAGGGCTTTATTACTTACTAGCTGGCTTTTGGAGCCTTGACCCTAAATGTCATAGCACCACATAGCACCATAATACCACTAATAACTAGTAACACTGTTTTTTTTGGAATCTACTGTTACCATGGTAAACGCAGGTAAGGATGGTTCGTAGGCAACCACTGAACCTGAGTTGTAGAACGCTGCCACCCAGTGAGCTATGAAGGTGTGGGTCTCCTCTTCCATTCTCTCTATCTATCATTCTCATTTTCACTCTCTCTTTCATTCTCTCTCTTTCCCTCTCTCCCTTCAGAGGTTTAGATCTGTAAACAACAGGTTGATTATAATCAGAGCAGACTCCCTTTCTTTGTGGTTTCCTGTTTAATTTTTTTGAACACAAGCCTGTTCATCTTTTTTCAGTCAGTTAGCTTTTGTGACAGACATAAAGTGAAATGGAACTTGATAGTTTCACTGCTTGTGGTGGTGATGCACATGTTTAATGATGTGCATGAATTGCCCAGGCATGCAAATGCTGAATGTTTAATGCAACTCACTGTCTTGTGCAGCAGAGTGGCATCTAGGGATTCATTTGTTTATTTATTGACATTTTAAGCCACTGCATTGCGTTCTGTCATCAAAAGGCTGAAATTTTAAAATATATTTTTGCTTGGTCAACCAACCCAGTGAGAGCCAGTATGTGGGTGTGTCTATTTCAGGCCCGGACTGTTCAATCACTGTACCAGCAAATGTTTCGTTCTGGACTCGTGAGGAGAACAGTGGGCCCGGCCTGGCACAGGCATCCCATAAGGCCGTGGTGCATGAAGACGTGATGTGGGTGATTGGTGGACACGTGTTTAACTATACACACTACCAGATGGTGACTGCGTAAGTACACACTCTCGTCTTACCCAGCAGAGCAATAATTTAATTGGCTGACAGTTACAGATTATCTTGTGCCCTTTTGTGGCTCCAGGTTTAATATCTCCTCCCAAAGCTGGATCCCATTAAACCGGTCCGTCAACTCTGTAACTGGACGCTACGGTCATTCTGTCACGCTGCACGAGGTTTGTTTTAATGAATAAGAGGGTGTTGTGTATAGCTATAGTTTCACTTCAGTTTGTACTTTCAGTAAAAAGGGTTTTTAAAACTTGCACCCCTCAGTAATTTTACTTAGACTTCAAAGTGGGTGTTTACATTTGGAGTTTACACTAACTGAGTTGTTTATAACAAACTTTTCTATGTTTAATGCATAGTGCAGTGCAGGTGTAAGGGGGTCCAAAACGTTTTGTGATTGGATCTCTAATTTCATTTCGAGGTCACCAGAAATGTATCGGAGACCACCTGACATTTGTAGTGTCAAACTTTGCTGACTACTTTGCTTTTAAAAGAATTCCTTAGCTTTGCTTGCTTTTGCTTGTTTTTTGCTTTGCAGTGGCACAGATAATTCACTTTGGACAAGGGAAATGCTAATGAATAAATGTGGATCATGTGAAGCTAAATAAATGTAATAAATTCACATCTGAAATGAATTTAGTGCATGTTCTGAACTAAAATAACTGTGTCAGGGTTAAAGTTCAGACATACTTGAGTTTGATGATTGGACCACTAACAACTCTTTACAAACAGGTGAAAACAGGACCGTGATCATGTTTTGATTCAGTACACACTGAGAACAAGCCTGTTTCTTATGTTGTATTGGTATGCTATAAACGTATTAGTTCTTTTAGCATGCTATAAACATTTTGATAATGTTTGCTGTGACAGGTTTCGACGAAATGATTAATCACACGCTGTTTTACCATATGTTTAATGTTAATTGAGCAAGGTTTTTGCGTTTGGCTTTGTCAGGATAAAATCTACATGTACGGTGGAAAAATAGACTCCACAGGAAACGTGACGTCTGAGCTGTGGGTGTTCCACACGCAGAACCAGTCATGGGTTCTGCTGAATCCAAGTGCTAAAGAGCAGTATGCTGTCGTGGGTCACTCTGCACACACTGTCCAGCTCCAGCCCGACGGATCAGAACCAGTCATGCTGATCGTGTTTGGACACTGCCCTCTATATGGATACATCAGCCAAGTTCAACAGTACAACATTGGTCAGTGGCAAACATTGATCATCATTTACTCATATAGGAAAGACCTGGGCTAGTTCTCACCCTATCCCTGGTTATTACAGATTTATTTTTAAAAGGCAATTTCTGTATCGTCTTGTGTACCACAGCCATTTTTACAGTTATTGCACAGGACAAAGATCATTTAAAGAGGTCATAAACTGCCTTTTTTATGTTGCTTATCTTAAAAACATAATTGAAAAAGTAATAGGTTACTTTCTACCCTGTTTTTGAGCCTCAACCTTAAAACATTTTTTGAAACGTTCTTGTGGCTGTACCACATGGAAGACTTGGAAATAACTGCCCACCGCTATTATTGGCTAACAGCAATAACAAAGCAATAGTGAGACAAGATAAACAAAAATGTTTACTCACAGATGTGTGTTGTGCTGTTCCTGTCAGATCCAATACAGAAAGCACAGCTTCAGTCTTGCAAGTCCTGCATCAAACTGTGCCTTGTTTACAAAGGAATCTGGAGTAAAATATAGGGGGAAAAACACGATCTGGAACAGTATTAAAAATAAACTTCAACCACAAACTCTTTGTGGGGATCTGAAGGAAGGCAATGCAATAGAGGTTTTCCACAACCTAGCACTGCACAATGTCCTTCCATCCCCAAAGCCATCTTTATCACTTGTTAACCTAGCATTAGCATCTATCTGTTATTTACCTACTATATGGAATGTGTGATTCAGTGGGCAGGGCTAAAGAGGTAACTGGGTAAAATAAGGTGTGGATCTTTTTCAGAGATGTTCTTTCCATTACTAGTGTCATAATCACACTTTTCAAAACAAGTCTTATGTTGACCTTGGTTTGAATAAAAGCTGTTTTGAAATAACAAGGAAGTTTTGAATAACAAGGAACCATTGGCTGGTTCAATGTATGCCAATGTGTATTTAATGTGTTTACTGGTTTAAGAGATATTAGAAAATCTGATGATATTGAAATTTTAAATTAAAGCAATCACTCTATTGTAAAACTAATTTAACCTGAGTGTTTGAAGCCAACATACAAAACCATTGCTAATGAAAACAAACGTTTGTGAAAAGCATTAGCATTTTTTAGATATTTGTGTCAACTAGCCCTGGCCTCCCCAATCTGCAGTGATATTTTGAACTCTACTGCTCTCTAGTGTTGTAAAGAAAGAACAGCAACAATCTTTTTTACATAGGAATGACTAGCAGCATAAGTAATATGGTTCTGCCCTTACTAACTATTATTCTATACTTTTCACTCTTTTTTTGTAGTAAAGAACACATGGAGTGTTCTGGAGACACGTGGGGCATTGGTTCAGGGTGGTTATGGGCACAGCAGTGTATATGATCCTGACACCCGCTCCATCTACATCCATGGAGGCTACAAGGCTTTCACTGCGAATAAATATGGCCTGGCTGGGGATCTGTACCGTTACGATGTGGACAGGAGAATGTGGTATGTTACATTTTTGAGATTTATCATGACTGCTGATCAGCTTTAAAATTGTATTTGTTTCTTTTGGCTTACTTGCTAAATGCATTTTAAAATGTCAATAGTTAAAATGACAGTCAAATAAAAAATTAACCAGTGGAGAGAGACTGAGAAATTAAAGATCAAGTTAAATGCAGTGCATTGCATTGTGGGTTACAGTGTTTCACATTCGGGTAAATGTAATCATATGTAAATCATCCAAGTGCTGCATGTGATGCGACAGGTTGCATAATGTTCACTATACATCCTGTGTTCTGTAAATACAGTGTATGTATAGTTTGTCTTCTGAGTTTCTCTGTGCCCATGATGTTAAATGCCCATGATGTCACTGATGTACGTGTAGGTCCATTCTGAGGGACAGCGGGTTCTTCCGTTACCTCCACACTGCAGTGATCGCTGGAGGTAACATGCTAGTGTTTGGGGGGAACACGCACAATGACACGTCAATGAGCCATGGAGCTAAGTGCTTCTCCTCTGACTTCATAGCATATAACCTGGGTAAGTACCCAACAAACCTCTGATCTAAATATCCATGCCCCATATATCTATCATATTGTGTATAAAACTGTAGGTTTTGTCATCTTGATGGTTTTTCCTGTATCAAAACATTTAAACTAATTTGGTGATAGTTTGCATACACTATCATTTACACATGCAGAGTGAGTTGATTACACATTTTAAATGGATTATTGATGAATGTATTTACATGAGATATTTAAGTGTTTATTACAAGGTCAAATGCTTTAAAGGCTGAACCCCCATGAATTATTAATTAAGCTGTGAGTTTTCATCCTTCTATTTTAAAATATTTTCAGTTCTCATGCTCTAGATTGTAAGGAATAAACCTGGCGTGTTTGCCTTGAGATATATATATATATATATAGATAKATAGATAGATAGATAGATAGATAGATAGATAGACAGATAGATAGACAGATAGATAGATATAGATGACTGTAATCATTAAGATAAAAGAAAACAATATCTGTTAAAGATGTAGAAAATAAAGGGTTTTCATTAACAGCACAGTCCTCGCCTAGTAAATTGCTCTACCCTATGGGCACCTTAAATATAAATTTAGCTGTTTATTAACTTAAAATTTATTGATCATTAAAACATTTAGGGTAGGACTAGTATACAGTAAAATATTAAGATTATATTACACAATTATTTAGCTTTAAAGGAAAGAAACCGAATATTGTGCTGTCAAGTAGACAATAGATACTGTATGTTGTAAAATGCATTTGAGTAACATTGTTTCAAAGTTTTTTTTATTTTTGATCATATAGGGAAAAATACATTACATTTTAAACTTGTTTTGGCAGAATGAAAAATGCTTGGGCAATTCAAATGATCGGGTTGGGCTGATTAGCATGGGCGAGTTAGCTCATGTTAGTAGATGACTCTTACAACACTATTGTAGGAACAAAGAATCTAATAGGAATTTAATGAAGAATCCCTTTAACTAACAAAAGTCAGGACCTTAGTGACATTGATCCTACAGGAAGTGATGTCATTTTTGTGTGGGAGGAGCAGCAGTACATAAGCAAGTAATAGAATTGGTAGTTACATTATGTAGAGCACGTATCTGAAAGTCTGGTATACCATGTGGTATTGCATGTTAATTTTAATTATACGTTACAGTCTTGTTAATAGACTCAAAAATAATTGTTTCGAACTGTGTGTCAATAAGCAAAGATGGCAGTGAGCAGGTTGTGTGCTGCTGAGATAGGTCATGTGCCAGCCAAGCAACTGCCATTGAGATAAATGAGCATGCTAGCGGATCGCTCTCCTTAGGTATTATAGACCTCATTGAGGCTGCTGCCAAAAACGTTCGATGCTGAAAAAACCCTGTAAAAACGGTTTCTGTGACTGTCACACAGAAACCGTAATTAGATTTCTGTGCATGTACCAGCAAGCCATTAGAGACTAGAAATATGCTCAGCGGGGGGGTTATTGCAGAGAGATGTGTGATTTGAAGTCATTATTTTATGACTGACACATTTAAGTTTTGTAATCTCTGGAGACTGGAGACAGGCCTGTCTGCTGCTGTTGTTTCACTTGCATTTCGATAAAGAGGGAACTTGTAGCGTATGAACTTGGACACTAGAATACAGCAGCACGCACACTACAGAGTGCGAGAGAGAGAGAATATCGTGTGGGAGGAGAGTTAGAGCATCTTTGAGGAGTTTGTAGTGCCACTTTAAATATTACACAGGAAGTTCCAAACTTCACAAGTGATTGAGTTTGCTTGTATGTCTGTGTATATTACCACTCCTCTGAATTTCCTTTCATTTTCCCTCTTATAGCAGCCTGGCTCTGAGAGGGGCGCTGCTTCTGTGGTAATTTGTGATTAAGTAGAGGTCTGTCTCTGCCCTGAGGGGTAATTGCTCTGTTTTACGAGCTGAACTCAATTATATTGGCCCACAGCAGACGCTGAAGTTTATTGGTGGGAACGTTTGCCAGCAGAGGGCAGAGTGACAGTGTTCTAATAGCAATCATTTCACTTCACGGTTCTTTTCCTCATATTAGATTGGCTACTAACTCCTAACATCCGAGCTGAACGTTAATATCAAATCATCCCTCTCCTAGAAATTGGAGCAATCTCACAGTAACCTCCTCAAGGTGCAGTGGTGCATTCCTTGTGGTGGATGTGTCTGAAATAAAAGCAAGGAGGTATACAACATCTAGGGGAAGTTATTCATTAGCATCGTCATTTATCTCAATGATGGTTACTTGGCCCATGCAGGACCCCCCAAGGCGTACACAACCTGCTTGCTGCATCTTTGCTCATGAGCACTAAGTTTCTTTCTCAGCCCATATCCTGACGCGTAAATGTCATGTGACAAGTTACTTTGAAGACACAGTAATCTGTATAATAATTATTCTGCAATATCTGGAATAATATTTTTTTTCTGAAGAACAATTTTTTCAGCGGAATACACATCTTTTTGTTTCAAGAGTAAAGTTCACTGTGTTTTTCTGTTTTTTTAGTTTGTGATGAGTGGACTGTGCTGCCCAAGCCAGATCTTCACCATGATGTCAATCGTTTCGGCCACTCTGCTGTTTATCATGATGGGTAATTTCAATGTTCTATGTGTACTCATATTGATCACACCTTTATAATTCTACTCTTACCACTTCAACAATATTTAGTTGGCATGAGTCACATGAGAGTAATATTCTGTTCACTATTCTGAGCAACCTGTCATGGCAATGTAAACCAGGTGATACTGGAAGGGACTTAATGTGTGTAGGTTAAATTTTAGAACATTTCTGGCTGGTTACTTTAGGCTGTGACTCCATAGTCTAGAACCAAGTTAAGCAATGTCTCAAAAAATTAACATTTACCCCTTTCAGCTGCTATACCACATCTTTTTTTGTTCTACCTGCCGGCAGATAGCATGCACAGGATTGTGGGATATCATAGAGAATATGCTGCATTCTAGTAGATAAGATGTTAAGCAAACACCCTAAAGCAGTGATTCTCAACATTTCACTTCAAGGCCCCCTGTTGTCTACAATTGTGCAACTGTACATCTCTTTAACAATAGTCATAGGGGTCTTCCATTCAAAATTGCTATCCAATAAAATAGTCCAGACCTTGGCATAACTAAACAGATGTGCATTTATTAAAATAATTTAAAATTCATTCAAATACTAAGAATGTGACTTAGTTTAGTTCTTTTAGCTTATTTTAACGTTTGTTTTGTCTTACATTGTCTTAAGTCATCTTGAGGCCCCCTTGAATGTTTAAGACCCCTGGTTCAGAACACTGCCCTAAATACACTGTATTTTAACATTCGGACACAGTCATCAATATGACCTCATTGTTATCTGTATTCTTACCCATAATTCCCAGCGTGACTGTCAGTTCAGACCCTCAGTGGCCTCTCTGTGGGGAGCTGCGACCCATCACAGCTTCTCCTGTTCGATGTGTCAGTCTCTGCCTCTCTTTTCATCCCATCTACCAACTTATGTTCTTCCTCATTTGCTGCACTCTTTTTTACTTACTTAACCTTTAGCTCTCCTCTGTCCTTCCATCTCTCATTCCTTCAGCGAGGTTAATCTCTTTCTCTCCTTCTGTGTGTTTCAGGGTGATGTACGTGTATGGAGGCTTTAACAGCCTGATGCTCAGTGATGTGCTGAGGTTCACCCCCGCGAGCTGTGCTGTGTTCACTGAGCAGGTGGAGTGTGTGACTGCAGTGCCTGGAGTGAAGTGTGTGTGGAATGCCACTACCTCCACCTGTTTGTCCTGGGAGGCAGCGGCGCCCTCTGACAGAGAGAGCTTGAGAAGCAACTGCACTCCAAGAGTGTGTAAGTAAAGGAGACCGAGAGGACGTCTGGTTTAACAAGTGTCTTTAGCAGCACTCGAATGGGATTTTTTTAGTCATGTTTGGGTGACAGTTAGAAACATAGACAATCTGTCATGGATTAAAAACATTAAACTTATGCTTAAAATGACTTTTGTAAGCAAATATAAATTGTGCCTTGTGTAAATGTGGCAAAATGTATAACTAAAACTAAAATTTAGATACAAAACTACACTGACAACCGACTAGTTGGACTGGAGAGTGTGGGGAAAGCAGCTGGAAAGCTCCAAGCGTACATGGGAACTCCTTTAGTAGTGTTTAAAAAGCATCTCAGCTGGATGCCTCATAAAGTTGGTTGAGAGAAATCCCAGAGTCTTCAGATCTGTAATCTAGCAAAGAGTTGCTGCTTCAAAGAAACATGATTTGGTTCATGCATTGCCTGACACTGCCTAATTATACTACATCCATTTGAGGTGTTTTTGTAGTTTTGATGAATTTTAAACATTTTTGTGATCACTAAATATATTATTAAAAAATTTGTAGGTGTGGCCAAACTTGTTCGTTGACTGGCAGTGTAATTATAACGTTAAATGTATAATTAAGGCAAGAAATTAATTGTAGTGAGGATCTTACCTGAAGCTGCTATTACTCTAAGTTTCTTCAGAACCTTATTAATTTAATTTTCTTTTACATCAGATGGCATGCCAGCAGGAAGTAGTTGAACCACCAACTGTTAGTTCACCCAGAAAGTTGCAGAGCAATTTAAAACTATAATGAATTACACCAGGCAGTCAGAAGATTCACACATACCACAATACAATTAGGTTTAGTTATGGTATTTGATAAAAGTCTAAAATAATGAGGAAAAGCGTTTTGAAAATTCTATCACAGCAGTCACAGACATTTGTAACCAGACTGGATTAATTTTCTCAGAGGAGGTTTGATTTAAGACAAAAACGCAGTTAGTTTCCAATTCCCATCTTAATCAAGCACATCTTTGTTTGTGCTTTGTTTTTACGCTTTGCAAAACATGAATTTGAGCCGTTTTTTCCTAGTCCTGTCCGCATTTTGAGCTTCAGAGATGTTAAACAAAGATCTGTGGGATGCACTTACTTATTTATCTCAAGGATCAGCAGGGTGCATCTCTAATCACTTACCACACAGTCACGCCTCAGAGAATGTCTGCAGTAATCTCTCTTGTGTTTTACAGTTGCAGATGGTGAAAAGTGTGAGCAGTATTCAGATTGCTACAGCTGTACAGCGAACACAAACAGCTGCCAGTGGTGCACTGCGCTCTGTGTTTCCATCCATAGCAACTGCTCTGGTTCCCGGGTAAGACATAACATTATATATACAGTGACTAAAGCTGTTTAATAGGGATTGCAGTGTGTCAAAGAATAACTGTTTATACAGATTTATCTTCTAATATATCAATTGTTAGGCCTTGCTCTGGCTTGTCTAATTTGTCTTCTGTCCTGCAGGGGGCGATATTGGAGTATGACTCATGCCCAAAGGACAACCCTTCTTCTGTGTGCAGTAAGAGAACCAGCTGTAAAAGTTGTGCCACGGATCAGAACTGCCAATGGGAGTCTAGAAATCAAGAATGCATCGCCCTTCCTGGTAATGACTTGCCAAAAGCGATAACTGGTTTTCCTTTAATTTACAAATTTCCAGTGATTAATCTTGGAGGTTCAAGGGCATCGTGTTGAACAATAGCTTTGTTTTAAAACCTAATAAGCTGCTTGCATATGGAGCTGCTTTCTAAGGCAGCATCCAACAGTGATGGACTGATGCGAAATGCAGCAGACATTGCAAAAAGTGATGCAATGCTCTAGTAAGCTAAAACATGCATTACATGCATACGTCTTCGGTAAACTAGTTTTAGTTCTAGTTTTTTATTATTGATACTTGTCAGTGTTGAATGAATTCTAAGTATATTTATATTTGACCTTTCTCTTGCTTTGTCTGCCATCTTGTATTTGTTTTATTCACCCAGCTCCTCACAATACATTCTAGAATTGTCTTCTTAAAGGAAACGTGTAGTGCTAGATTTTACCCAAAAGATTTTAGACAGAATAATTATGTTGCTTCTTATTTGGAGCAGCCTTTGTGTCCAGGTGCTGTGTAAAGTCAGCCTCCATAATGCTGCTTCTGTAGACCACTTGCTAGGTTTTGGAACAGGCCCCCCACCCCCATCAAAAGCAGTTAAAAAAAAGTTGTACTATTTGTGTTTCAGGGAACATCTGTGGGGAGAGTTGGCACCTGGTGGGGAACTCTTGTCTGAAGCTGATTACAGCTAAGGACACGTATGACAATGCTAAACTTGCGTGTCGCAGTCACCAGGCTGTGCTAGCTTCCCTTACCACACAGAAAAAAGTTCAGTTCGTCCTCAAAGAGGTGCAGAACAGATCATTGCAGGTGAGTTTTCAGCCTGATCTTAACACTTCTGTATTTTTGCCTTGTCATTGTTGCCTTTGAATCGCTCCCAGCAATATGTATTATGAGAAACTCTGAATTTAAACTGGATTCAACCATATGTGTGCACAGTCAAAAGCAGTAGTGACTCCGTGGGTGGGTCTGAGGAAGATTAATGTCTCCTACTGGTGTTGGGAGGACATGTCCCCCTTCACCAACTCCACGCTGCAGTGGTTGCCGGGGGAGCCCAGCGACGCCGGTTTTTGTGGTTATCTGGCTGAGCCCACATTCAACGGACTGAAGGCAGCTACCTGTGTGAATTCTGTAAACGGGAGTTTGTGTGAACGACCAAGTGAGCATGATAGACACAGACGCGCATATATACAGTGCCCTCCACAATTATTGGCACTCCTGGTTAAGATGTGTTCTTAGGCTTTTATTAAATTCTCTCTTTTGTTAAACAATATAGAACCACAATGCAAAAAAATAGAAAAATCCAACCTTTAATTCAAGTACATTTATTCAGTGAAAAACAAAGACACATTAAGAAATATTTTGTCTCATGAAATCATGTGTGTCACAATTATCGGCACACCTGATGTTAATGCTTCATACAACCCCCTTTTGCCAACAAGACAGCACTTAATCTCCTCCTACTATAACATTTCACAAGATTGGAGAATACAGAGAGAGGGATCTTTGACCATTCCTTTTTGCACAATCTTTCTAGATTATCCAGAGTCCTGGGTCCTCTCTTAAGTACTCTCCTCTTCATCTCACCCCACACATTTTCATTTGGGTTGAGGTCTGGGGGCGGAGATGGCCATGAGAGAAGCTTGATTTTGTGTCTGCTAAACCATTTTTGTGAAGATTTTGCCACATGTTTTGGGTCATTATCCTGCTGAAAGGGCCAATGATGACCCATCTTCAGCTTTCTGGCAGAGGCCATCAGGTTTTGATTTAAAATGTCCT